>VWZO01003045.1:86363-97596 GCA_013396975.1 Bucco capensis | reverse complement strand
ACACACTGGTTTGGCCTGCAGAGGAAAGAAACCTAGGTGAATACCCTAAAAAGGGACTTGTGGTACACTCCACCAGATGCACGATGTCCATTGTGGGACACAGCCACAGAGCACCCTAGAAACAAGCACACAGCAGTCAAAATTACTGTAACCTCAGAAGTGAGAAGTCAAAGAGAGAGCACTGTGGAAGCTTTGCAGTGCTATGCAAGGCTCACTGAATGGACTGTGTCATGTTCAAAACAGCTTGATCCTGAAATGCTTACAGAAAAGCACAGCTGAGCCCAGAGCTTGAGGTCAGTAGCCTCAGAGTGACCAGAGTATGTTGGCACCACACTAACAAGTTAGCAGGGTAACTTTAGGGACACTCTGCTCTTTGACACCATGCCAGCAAGGCAGCAAGCTCACAAAGGCCTGATGCATGCTAAGTGCTCCAATAGTTGTCCACTGTGACAGGAAATGTCAGCATGGCCCATGCCTTGATGTGACTCCAGCTGCATATGGGCATTCAGCCAGCATCTGCTCTGTGGTGGGACCTACTGCCTGCCTCTTTGCCAGGGGAGGCACAGAGGCAGCAGCTGAATGGAGCCAAAAAGGTCAAGCCAAGAGGTGGCAAGAGTCAATCTTCAGGTTCTCCCAAAACAGTTAGAGTCAATTTACTTTAGAGAGCACACAAAGGAGTGCAGGCACTGGGACAAAGCAGGCAGAGAGAAGCTTTGTTGGGTGAAGGCTGTCCTGTGGACAGGAAATGTCTCTTTGGGATGGTTTTCAAAGTTTCATTTTCTGCCTCTGCTCCACAGGCCAGAGACAAGAAGCTTGACTATTTTTAAAGCTCCGTTTGACGCATTCTGAAGGAGCTTGTGTGATATGATAGGCTCTTGCAGCCAGGGAATGGACATCCTGACCCAGGAGAGGCATTCCAGCACTGTGCTCCTGAGCCTGGGCTCTGACTGTCTGCAGGCTTCTCTCTCTTTCCCAGGAGGAGATAGGACAAGAGAAGAAAAGAAAGCCTTTCATTTTAACTCCGTTGGAAGTAACTGAGGAAAACAGGAGACTTTGGGAAGCAAACCCAGATGGATAAAAAAATGTCTAAGGAGATGAGTATGTCAGACATCCCCTTTAACTAACTGCCCAGTAGTGCTTCTCCTAGGATGGGGATCTGAGATCAGGCCAGCACTAGTAGGTGGGTACTAAAGACCCATGACTTCCTAGGTTGATGTGAAAGCACCAGCCCACAAAAGCCTATTCCTCCAAATCAACTGTGAGAACATGTTGCCAGGGTGAGTCCATACTAGCATGGAATCTGGTGAAATCCCCAAAAGCTGGAGGTGTTTCTCATGAGTGTTAAGCAAATTCAATGGAAATTAACTCCCCAAACATTTTTTCTTGTATATCTGGCCAGAAATCTTGAGAAGGTGAACAGTGGTTGAAGTGGCAACTTGTCTGTTGGAAGTGCAGGTCTCATTCTTGGCTAGAAGTCTTGACTTCTCCCAGCCTGGAGAACAAAGATTCCCAGCTCCTGCCTCCTCACAGAAACAGTAAATGCACATGCAGGCATGGGGAGACTAAGAAACAGAAGCCACAAAGAAAGATGGGAGGGTTTCCCACTTGGGCAATTAGAGTCTTTGGTGCTCTCCTGCTAGAAGATGGAGTGACACAAGCCTCTGCCCTGGAGAGAGGGAGATACTGCAGGGGAGTTCCAGTCTGCTGCTGGGTTTTGCTCCTCTCCAGCAGGGTTTATGCTGCCTCCATCTTCCCTTCTTCTCTGGTACCCTGTCAAGTCTCACCCTGACCCAGGATGAAGGGCTTAAAGGTGACAGTTAGTTGTTTTAACAGGTTTACAAACTCAAAATGCTCAAAGAAGCACCTTGGCCATGACTGTGTTAATAAGTTAAACAGTGTCAGGCCATGTTCCCAGACTCCAGAACTGAATCACCAACTCTGTTAAATTGTTTGTACATTCCCTGACAGAGTTTTGACCCAGACCAAGAAGGACTTCTTCCAGACAGCCCCTTCAAGCAGTCTGTGATTTAGGCCAGGCCAGGAACAATTCTTCATAAGGAGTTTGCAGGCAGCCACCTACATCTGGAGGGTGATGAGGTTTAATAAAATGAATGCAGACCTTTCCGTTCCAGTTGGTTTCAGTGCCAGAGAAAGATCCTGCATTTCATTTTCTAGTACAGCTATAGCCTACAGTACAAAATCACAGAATCACAAAGGTTAGAAGAGACCTCTAAGATCAGCAAGTCCAACCATGCCTAGCACTCCCATACCACTAAACCATGGCTCTAAGGAGAGCAGCTACATGTTTCTGAAACCCCTCCAGGGATGGTGACTCCAGCACCTCCCTGGGCAGCCTGGGACAACACTTAACAACCCTTGCAGGGAAGAAATTTCTCCTTGTATCTAATCTAAACCTCCCCTGCTGCAACTTGAGGCCATTTCCTCTTGTCCTCTCCCTGTTAACCCTGGAGAAGAGACCTACCCCCAGCTCACTGCAACCTCCTTGCAGGGAGTTGTAGAGAGAGATAAGGTCCATTCTAGGAGCAGGGCAGAAAAGATTGCAGGGTTTGGAAATACCTGTGATGTAACCTGTTCCTAGTGTGAACCAACATCATCCTCCTTCACATCTCCTCGATGAACAGAGCTGTGGCTGCCTGCTTCAGCTCTGTCTCCCTTTTTGTCTCTGGCAAACTCATGGAAATAAACAAGAACAGGCATGAAACTCACTCTTTTGGAAGGTACTGCAGAGAAACAGCAGTACATCTCTGCACCTAGGTCTCTGGAGTAGCCAAAAGAGTATGTGGTGGGGAGCAGGGAAGGAACCCTGCTCAGAAAGAGCAGAACATGAGGCATGAGGACAGGTCACACAGGACTGGGCTGCTGACTCTAACCATGCTTCATGGGTCTCCTGCCAGTTTACATTGCCTCAAAAGCTTAAATGTTGTTGCAAGTGTAGTTACAAACCCCCAGCTCCATTCATCTTTTGCATCAGAAGAACCTGGAGCACAACAGCAGCAAATGAGTGCCAGCTCTCCTGCTGGGATAATTTCAAGTATCTTTCCCTTCCCAGCAAGGCCTGATTTTTCATGTCAATTACATATTGTGATTAATATAGAGGCATTTGCTCATTTAACAGGGGAAAAAATACCCAAACCATAAAACCTTCACCAAAGAGGGCTTTGGGGAGGAGAACTTGCTTTGTTTATTCTTCTCCACTCAGCGAACTATTAATTTCAATGAAAAGCTGTGGCAGCACTGGGTGAGGATACAAAGAGATTGATAGACCCACTCTATTTCACCATCACATAGCTCCAGGGGTACAGGTACACTCTGAGTGAGGCTTGTCAATCACCTTGGTGCTTGATATTGTCCCTACCTCCCACACCACTGATTAGTGTCACTCACCAAAGCAGCAGAGAGGACGTGGAGGCAGGCAGATCCTGCTAGCAGTAAGAAACTTGCTTCCATTCAAACCTGTGAAATGCAGCCTAAGATTCATGGCATGTAGGAGGAGGGGGGAGGAGAGGAAAACATCCTTTCCTGGAAGGATTCATGGCTGCTTTTATTTCTTGTAAAAAGGAAATGGCCTAGTTTACTAGAAAGGAAGAGAGAAGGCAGGTTGATTTCAGGAGCACTGTGTGATGGCTTGGCAATGAAATGGTTCAGAGTCAGGAGCTGAGGCAATACACTGGGAAATAATGCTACCTGTGGCAGGTGCCTGTGAAGGCAGATGATCAATATCCATCTACCAGAGATAGCTAGATTGTCTTCACAGCTTCAGCTCCATGTAGGAGGAGCCCAAGAGACTGCAATTATGATACAGAGGTAGGGGAAGGAGGTGGGAGGCTGGTTTTCATGTCTGCATGTTGACAACCAGCATCTTGGAATCTCAATGCAGAAGGATTTTGCCAAAGTTTGGTGTAAGGAGAGATGTGATGATATGTGGTAGCTAGAAATGGCACTGAGCTGCAAAGGTCTGAACTGAAATCTCTCCAAAGCTTGAGTGTCCCTGGGAATTGGAGCTGTGGTCACCATCCTTTCAAGGGTTAATTTGGATGTTATGGACTTGAGAAAGGGGTTGGAATGTGCCAAATTTAATCTGGCTGAAGACAAAGAATATGAAATATGTCCTAGGCTGGGGTGTGACAGAAATATCTGTGTTGCTCAGTGGTTATTCAGTGCATTTGCAGTCAGGACTTTTGCAGCAGAAGGTGAGAAAGTCCAGTCTGCAATGGGACAGTGATTTAACCCTATGGCATGAGTTCTACCTTCTGCAAAACTAGGTTGGTTGTTAGTATTCATAGAATCAAGAACGTCCTGAGTTGGAAGGGACCCACAAGGATGATCAGTCCAACTCCTGTCTATGCACAGGACAACCCCACAAATTCCACCATTGCCTGAAGGCATTTTCCAAGTGCTTCTTGAATTCTGTCAGGTTTGGCACCATGACTACTTCCCTGGGGAGCCTGTTCCAGTGCTTCACCACCCTCTGGGTCAAGAGCTTTTTCCTAATATCCAGCCTGAACCTCCCCTGGCACTGCTTCATGCTGTTGCCTTGGGTCCTGTCACTGGTCACCACAAAGAAGACATCAGCTCCTGCCTCTCCATTTCCCTTGTGAGGCAGCTGTAGCCAGTGATGAGGTCTCCCCTCAGTCTCCTCTTCTCCAGGCTGAACAAAGCAAGTGACTTTAGCAGTTTCTCACACAGCTTCCCCTCTAGCCCCTTCCCCATCCTCATGGCTTTCTCTGGACACTCTCCAACAGCTTCATATCCTTCCTGTATTGTGATGCCCAAAGCACACACAGTGCTCTAGGTGAGCAGAGTGGGACCATCACCTGCCTTGCCCAGCTAGCAAAGCAGTGCTTGATGCAGCCCAGGGCACACTTGGCCCTTTTGGCTGCCAGGGCACTCTGCTGACTCCTCTTCAGCTTGCTATCAAGCACAAGCCCAGATCCCTCTCTGTGGGGCTGCTCTCAGCCTCTTGTCCTCCAGTCTGTATGTACATCCAGGGTTGCCCCATCCCAAGTGCAAGGTCTGGCACTTGCCTTTGGTGAACTCCATACAGTTAGTGATTGCTTAGCTCTCTAGCCTGCCCAGATCTCTCTGCAGGGCCTCTCTGCCTTCCAGGGAGTCAACAGCTCCTCCCAATTTGGTGTCATCATGCCTTCTAGTCCTGCATCCAAGTGGTTTATGAAGATATTGAAGAGCACTGGCCCCATGATGGATCCCTGTGGAGCCCCACTGTGACCAGCCATCAGCCTGCTGTAACCCCATGGACTCTAACCCTTTGAGCCCAATCCCTCAGCCAGTTGTTCACCATCTCATGGTGTACTTAGCTAGCTGGATGCTGGGCATTTTCTCTGGAAGGATACTGTGAGAGACAGTATCCAAGGCAAAGATCCCATCAACTGGTCTCCAAGTCAACCAAGTAGGCAACCTTGTCCTGAAAGGAAATGAAGTTTGTGAAGCAGGACTTTCCCCTGCACCTAGCACATGGGAGTCCATCCCCTCCCGAGGGCTCTAACAACAACCCCAAAGCCATCACAACCATTAAAGGCCATCATGTGGAGACATACAATTAGGGATTCTCACACAGCTTGATTCTGACAATGCTAACAAAGCCCTGCTGGGGCAGGAGGCCTTTTTAAGGCAGTGATGGGGTTCTCCATGGGATGTTCACACTTGGGGAACTGATCATGTCACTGTTAAACAAAAGTCATACAGCTGGGTTCCATACACAAACCACTCCATCTAGAAATAGATGTCCAATTAAGGGAAAATATGTTCCCAAAAAACATTTTGTTTCCTACAGTTTGTAAGTTTGGGTTTTGTTGTTTTGGTTTTTTTTAACTGACTTTGCATGTCAGTCAATTTGGGGTTGGTTTATTTTTAACTAACTTGGTTAACTCCTATACAGCAAATCCCCTATGTAGAAAGAACATGTTTGGTTTTGGTTTTTTTAATCACAGTACAGCTATCACATTTTCCACTCCATCTTTTGCCCCAAAGCTTTTCATGCCATTGTAATTCAATGGATCTAAATCTGGTTTTAAGGGAAGCTGCAGAGGCTCAGAAGAGGCAAAACTAGGCCCTGTGGGCTTCTAAGTGCTCTAAAGGATGGTCAAGAGAAAAGTTTAAGAAGAGATTTGTGCAGTGATCTAGTTTACACCCCTGAGAAAGGATATCCAACACAAAAGGTCCTGTAAAGGATCTTTTGAGGACTTGTCCAGGGCACATTTGCACTGACCTCAGAAAGAACAGAAATAGAAAGTTCAAAGGTTTTCTCTGTGGGGAATTTGGGAGTAAAAGTTGCAGTTCCTTCATTCTCCCAGAAGTTTTAACATGAATTTGTGATGGGGAATCAGAGGCAACAGAAGGACAGCTGTTTTCTCTAGGGAGTACCACAACTGATGCCATGCCACATGCAGCCCATATTCCAACACTGGACTAGGAGAGCTGTAATCTCTCAGAGGAGCTCAACTGGATCCTGGTTTGATAGGAGGATTCTCTCTGAATTGATTCTTCTTGGCCTTCTTGGTCATTAAATGCTGTGCAATGAGTAAAGACTAAGAGAGTAAGAGCACTTGCATTTGGAAGTTGCTCTTCCCAGAGAATGGTTTGATGTAGTTTGCCTTGACTGTGAAGTGAAGAAATTCTGCTGTGGCAGTATCAACCACAACATTTTATGTATAACTCAGCACCCCTCACATGATATTCATCTTTGGTGATGTTATCTTCTTTGGATCTTTTTTTTGTGTGGTTCCTTTCCTCAAAGATGACAATGTAATTACATCAGATTTGGCAAAGCAATTGCTTGTGTGCTCTGAAATAAACATGAGAGAGGTGAAGACCTATGGAAAATAAACTCTTTCATGCAGTTTTCTTTCCTCCAATTTCCTTAGAAGCTTGTTTCAAACTCTTCAGAGAAGGCAAATTGTCTCCTGTCTAGAGGTTTGCCAGGTGCTGCTGCTGTTTCTGCCAAGGAAAAGGGGCTGCTTTAGGATGCTTGAGGGACACCACTCATTACAGGTTCAGGACACAAGGACTCCAAGGAGTCCATATCTACTGCCTCTTCTGCTCTTTTCTCCATTTGCTTCAGTCTTATCCCAAGGAGAACAACCTAACAGGGAACAACTCTGATGAATACAAAACTTTGTTTACACAGGAATTTGTTGCCAAACCGTTACAATGGAGAATTCCTTCCATGGCATCCCTCCAGGCTATTGTCCAAGCAAACACGCTTTGCACTTGATCAGCTCTGGCACCAATCAGTCTAGTGCAGAGGAAGAGAGTTAAATAAGATGGTTAATAAAGGGAAAAAAAAAACACAACAACAAAACAAAACCCCAAACATCTCAGTAATTTCTCCTATAAAAGGATCTGGCTGAGCCCCTCTGGTTTCCTGCAGCACTTACCCACCCATACATCTTTAAAGGTCATGTTTAAGGATCACCTGCTTAGGATCCCCTGAGCTTGCTGCTGTTACCAGAGGACTAAGGCTGGCAGCCATGCAACATGGAGTTAGCCATCATGTCTGTGAGGATGTAGTGCTAGGCCATGGGAACAGCAGTGTCTCCTTCTCCTTGAATGCCTTCTAAGGCGGAGAAATGAAGGAGAGTGAACATGAAGCACGACTTCCCCAGGAAAGCTAGCCTCCCTCCAAGCCCCAAACCACCAAAGGAGCCAAAACCCACCTTCACATGGCAGGAGTTGGGTTATTGTTGCTGATTGGGATGGAGCTGAGCCTTTGAGCAGCAACACAAGTTCACTTTGACTCACTTCCATGGCTATCTGCTTCTGCTACACCTGCTGCAGGGAATTGTACTTTGCAGGCTTACCACTTTAAATAGCTCACAGCCATTGCCACAGAAGGTACTAACAAAAGGAGCTCATACTGCAGCTGATGAATAGATGCAGAGATGCTTTCCACCTTTCTACTGCATCAGAGCAGAGTCAAATGAATGGTCCCAAGCCTGTGGTGAAAAATTTGCTGTATGAACCCAAGGCTTTGAGAGGTCTCACACCCACTGAAGTGAATGAGGGTTGAGAGGCTGTGTACCTTTGGGGCTCCAGAATAAAACAGTTGGTTCTATGTACTAACTATAGGCTTTGTGCTGTACATACATACTCCACACCCACACACATGCTCTCTCATCACAGACTTAATTGTAAGCTAAGCACTCCCAACAGGAGTGAAATTAAATGCCTGAAGAAAGGTTATTCCTTAAATTTATTTCTAAGATACACTGCCCTCAAGACACAAATGATGTATGTTCAATCTCTCTCTCTCAATATATACTCTCTAGTATGTATTATCTCTTATCTCCCCAACACCACTACTTGAAAGGATGATGTACTACTCTACAGCACTTACTCTGTTCTGGTCTATTTCTAATATTGAGAGGCTCTAACACACTTTTCTTCACAGATACAATTAACCTCTTCACTGAGGTGGATGCAGTGCTGTCTGTCTCCAACCTGGCTGTGGCTGGAATGCAAAAGCATTACTTCCATTTCTATTTCCCCCCCCCACTCTATGTTGCCAAAAGCAGTGGAGCCGAAGACTTCCCAGTTATGAGACTCTGTGTGTATGAACATGGACACAAAGAAGTTAGGAGAGGAAATGTTTCTCAACCAACGTACACAAGATCTGTAAATTCCTTCCAGTCAGGAACAGCTGCAAGCTATCCTAAAAAGAGAGTAATGAGGAAAGAAAACCCTTGTTCTCCTGTTGCATTAGTTCTCTTCCGCAGAGGATTGTGAGCGGGGGAAGATCCAGATGTTACTGTCCATGAGGTCAGAGGAGAAGCTGTAAGCATAGCTCCCAGGAAAAAGAAACAAACCCTGTGAACAGCATATAGAAGGGTCTCACATAGCTCCTTGTTCCCAAACAGATCCTTCAGGCTTTTGTAATATGTCATTTAATGCTAGGCACTGAGATCTTTTCTCCCTCCTCTCTGCATTTTGCTTTTCAGAGACTCCCTTTGAGCAGCAGTGGTCCCATCAAGGTAGGAACAGCCTCCGAGGTATATGCAGGCTTATAGACAGTCCTGGTTGCTGGAGGNGTGCTGGAGTCACCATTCCTGGAGGGGTTTAAGAAACATGTAGCTGCTCTCCTTAGGGCCATGGGTTAGTGGCATGGGAGTGCTAGGTATGGTTGGACTTGCTGAACTTAGAGGTCTCTTCCAAGCTTTGTGATTCTGTGATTGTGTGATTCAGCCAGCCATGTGTTGAGTGGGGAGGGGTGTCTAAGTACAGCCAGTAGGAAACCCAGCTCTGGGGTGTTTTTCCTTTGTTTTGGGGTTTTTTTTAAAGCCTAGTCCTTTCAAGCATAGGCAGCCAAGTCAGGCAGGGTTCCATCAGCCAAAGGCAAGCCCTTTCCCAATGGGCAGCAAGACACAGCTCATTTTGAAAGGACTAGAGGAGTATGAGCTGAGGGATGTCAGGGGGTGCCAGGCATGCAGCTGAACCTTGGCCACTAACCACACTGTTAGGTGGCAGTGGATGGAACTGCAGGTTTGGGAGGTCAGAGGTAGGCCAAGTATGACTGGTTTCTGCCAGATTAGGCAGAGGAAGGTCCCTTCTGAGGATTATGAATTAATTTAGGCAGATGAACACTGCCTAAAGAGTGTTTGGTTTAGACCCATCCAAGCTGGTGGAAGATCAGGGTATAGCAGAGGCAGAAGGTTAGAAATCAAGGAGGGGTTTACAGATTCAAATACAAGCATGCAAAGAATTCCACAGGAGGATTTGAGGTTCATACACTAGCCACCTCACTTCTGCCAGTAACTTTTTTTAGATGATTCTGTCCTTTATCTCAGTCCAGGGCCTTTTTATTTGAAAGTGAGAAGGTTAGCAGTGTCCCAAGTGATACCATAGTTCATTAATTCCAGAGCACTTCATTCCAAGTTCATCCCAAAGGTCTTTACACTAGTTTGCTTTGTATGCAGCATCTGTAACCTATCTGGGGATTTACACCACACCACTCTTTCAACTGAACATCTACATACAGGATGTCCTTTGACAACTGCTGAAGTGCAACCACATCAGAGCAAGAACTGCTTACTGGCAGATGGCAAAACTTCACATCTCTTCCCACACAAGAAGCTCACAAACATCTTCTGTCATGTAGTTGTCAGCCTGGCTTAGTGCACAGCTGAATGGCCAGAATATGAAACAATGGATATGCTGCTGCCTGGCTCTGCCTCAGCTTACCCTCTGCAAAATTGGGCTAATTATACAGTAAATGGAAAGCACAGATAGGTGTCTAAGGTCTGGGGTGAAAATAGTAGAGCAAATAAGTGAGGCATACTGTAAGAAGGGTGATGTTTCAGCTAGTGCATTTTATAGACTGAGAGTCTATAACTGAATGAAACAGAGTTCTTAATTCCCACTGAACATCAGAACACACTCACAGCCAACACATTTCTGATCTAAAACAGACAAAGAAGCCACAGCACAGCTGAACTAGAGAAAAAAAAACAGAGTAGGAAATATGTTAAAGATTATTTTCTAATCATTCTTCTTGTTATAAGCTAGCAATTTGTGACTCTTACAAAGAACTCCATTTCAGGACAGAAGATTTTGACTAGAAAAAAAATAAATGATGACTTTATGCAGTATGGGATCATTTCAGCCGTAGAGAGAACATAGCAAGGACATAGGGACAGCAGCTTAAATGTGCCATGCTGAAACGAGCTGGGGAATTAGCTAGGTTAGCAATATGCTCTATTATCAAAGCAAAACCAGAAAGTTCCTTTCCTTTCCTTTTTCCTTTCCTTTCCTTTTTCCTTTCCTTTTTCCTTTCCTTTCCTTCTCATGATTTATGGGCCACCTTTGTGTGTCACAGCCATGGAGCTAACACCATGAGAAAAGTCCAAGTCCATCTTTCTTCCCAAACAAAAGCACACAGATTACCAGCTTGTGTCAGGAAACTCCCTCCATGGCATTCCAGCAAGTGGTCAGAACAATGCTGTTGCTCTTCAGAAGGCACAGGTGCCACTAAATAGCCTTTGCAGGGAGGCAGTTATGCTTCCATTTCCCAGCTGCATTTCATTTCCATTCTTCCTTATCAGCCTCAGGGCGGGGGGAACTGCAAGTGTGGCACATGGCATGCCCTGCCTGCTTTTCCTCCATCCCTGCTCAGCTTCACAGTATCCCAGTATCCCAGTATGTCAGGGGTTGGAAGGGCCCTAGAAAGATCATCTAGTGCAACCCCCCTGCCAGAGCAGGA
>VWZO01003045.1:15431-86052 GCA_013396975.1 Bucco capensis | reverse complement strand
GGGGCACACCACTAGTCACAGGTCTCCAGTTAGACTCTGCTCCACTGACCACAACTCTCTTGCTTGACTAAGTGTGTCTGGTACAAGCTCTTTGCTCAGTGCAGGCTCTCCCACAGACTCCACAGAGACAGAGTAGGGCTGGGTTAGGCAAAGATCTGTTGGGTTTGCTCTCTCTTTTCTCCCCAACCAACTCACAGTTAATCCATGACATACTACATCCCTCAAAGGGCACCAGACTACTCATGCAGATGAGAGGTGAGGGAAAAAACACAGAGCCACTTGAACATTGTATCAGCTAACTGCCCAGATAACCCAAAAGCTCACCAAGAGCCAAGAGCCTGCTGTCCAGCAAGCTCTGAGCAGAGACATCCCACATCTTTGTGAGGGTATCAGCTCCAGGAATTTTCCATCCCTTTGGAGGGAGCTCTCATGCTGAAATGTAGCTTGAACAGATAGACATGGTGGGGGAGGATAGAAGATAGGAAAACATCACTGAACTAAAGCACCATTGCTTGTAAACACTGGGAAGCAGCAAGACATCCACAAGTTAAGCATGGAGACATAGAGAATTATGTGCTAATAATCCAGAATGTCTTCCTTAAAGCATTTGAGCATGCTTTAAGGATGCTCTAAAATAAGATCAGGCAGCCAGCAAGTGCACTGATGCTGAGCTTTCCTGGGAGAGGGGAACAGGAAATGGCAATCATTTCTTTTAAGCTCTACTCCAGACATAAGGCTGCAGCTAAGATATACACGCCAATATTAGCTTTAAAGTAGTAGGTAACAGCATAGCTACAGCCCTTTTCTCAGCCCCACAACCTAGGGAAACTCACAAATTCCTAGGCAAGGCTATCTGTGTTGTACTCATCTTTCATACCTGAAGTACTTAACTGGAAAACTGTTCTGGAGTCATGTCTGCTGGCAGATTGCAGGGTAGGCATACCAGCAACAGCCTCCTCTCACCAGCTGTCAGCAAATCCACTAAAGCATCCCCACAGCACCATGACATGTACCCAAGCCCATGCCTTAATGAAGCAGAACAGGCCCACATCCAGGCTGTCCCCACTGACCTTACAGCACTCACATGGGCATGGCCATGACCCAAGTGACCATTCAGCCTGCTCAGGACCACTGGAATCACACAGACTCACACAATCACAAGGGTTGGAAGAGACCTCTAAGATCATCAAGCCCAACCATACCTAGCACTCCCATGCCACTAACCCATGGCCCTAAGGAGAGCAGCTACATGTTTCTTAAACCCCTCCAGGGATGGTGACTCCAGCACCTCCCTGGGCAGCCTGGGACAAGACTTAACAACCCTTGCAGGGAAGAAATGTCTCCTTGTATCTAATCTAACCCTCTCCTGCTGCAACTTGAGGCCATTTCCTCCTGTTGTCTCTCTGGTAACCCCCAGCCCTGCCTCTGTGTGCCATAGCTTGCCACAGGTGCTCTCTGTAGGGTAAGGTGGAGGCAGCCTGTTCTGTTTGTGTATGCACAGGGGATGAAAGCCAAACTGGGAAAAGACTTGGCTGCAGGGCAGCCAAATGACTATAAAGTACTGCTTTAAAAAGCCACAAGGTCACCTTGCCTGACATTTAGATAAGGATATTACAGAAGTCACAGGACTGGGAGATGGGTTTGTTGTGCCTACTCTCACAGCGGGGGGGAGGGATTTAGGCTGGTCATGAAGGCTGCATTGTTGTTACTCATGTTCATAAACACTCATTTGTTAGCCTGTTGGATAGAAAAGTCCGATCACTTCTCACTCTACTTCCAGGTGACATCCTTTACTCTGCTAGCACACCTTCAGGAAACTGAACAGCCCCTTACTTCCCTCTAGGTGCCATGTCCTTGCACAGGCTGTCTTCTCACTTGCTTAGACCTTAGCAAAGCTTGCCTTTACGGTCATGCTTCAATGTGAGAACTGATACACAGCACCATTTCCAGTCAGCACATAAGCATGCTGGAGTGTGAAGGGTTGGGACAGAGGTGGCTTTGCTGAGTGATGTGTGTTGTGAACCTGCTGCTTATGNAATCACCTCTCTGGCTCTGCTGGCCACGCTTCTCTTGCTGCAGCCCAGGATGCCATTGTGCTTCTGGGCTGCCAGCGTGCACTGTTTGCTCAGACATGTGTATGTCTGCTCAGTCTGAGAAGCAACACAGACTCTGATTGTGGAGCTCTGCATGGCCTGAACAAGCTAGGATGCAGCCTTGAGCATGCCTGAGAGGAATGAGTCCAGGGAGCAGGAGGATATGGTATGATGCCATGGATAAAACATTACAGGCAAGCAAGTCTATATCAAAGAAACACTTGGCTCCATCACCAGTTTCTTTTCCTCAGGGGCATAACATATAGGATGGGTGATAGAAAACACAAGGATTGTCACACAAATACCCCTCATCTGAAAGCATGTATAGGTGAACATTTGGGTCTCCTTATTAATGACAATGTCCTATAGACATTACATCCTTTAGGCACAGTCTGTGCTTCTGTCCCCAGAAATCAGACATATCTGATCAGTGACTGTATAAGGACTGGAAACTTCCCTGCCCATTCCTCTCATATAGCTCTGCAGGGACATGAAAATATGAAGAATGCCACAAGCTGATGTGCTAAATATTTAACATCATTAGTAAGTGGAGCTGCATGCCTTTCTCCACTGAGGTGACCAAGAGAGAGATCACAGCATTAATAACCCAGTCCTCCTCAATTGCTCCTTGATGCCACTTGTATCTGGCAGGTGTTCTGGAGCCAGGCAGGGTCAGGAGGCAGAAGTCAAGACAAGGTGGGCAGGCAGCACAGCCTGCACTATTGCTGCACCCTGGCTCACTTGCACAGCACCTGGGAAGTAAGGGCCTGCTCCCCATAGCTGAGATCCTGGTGAGTCACTGGTATCTGACACTGATGCCCAGGAGAATGCAGACAGGACGCTGGCTCAGTGCCACAAGGAGCTCTGCCATGCAATGGGAATCTTGGCAGTGGGAGAAGAAATAGTATGTCAAGTGCAAAGCAGCAAGAATTATTTTCAACCTGAGGGTAGATGCAGGATGCATAACCTCTGAGCTGCTAGAAAGAGCATTATTAGCATGTAAAAGCCTGCAGGAGCACGTGGAAAGCACAGGACAGTCATAAACCTGTGCTGTGTATGTGCAAGGAGGCTGGCAGCCACACAATCCACATGCCATCCTGTGACCAGGAACATGGATGTGACACCAAAAGGTGCTAATGGGGAGGAGGGCTGGGCACAAGCCCCTGGGCCTAATCCTCCTTGTGCAAAGCTGTTCCTGGAAAGGAAACAGGAACAGTTCTGGGCTTAGCCTGGTATAGTGTATTTCTACTAAGGGACTTTGTCCCATCCACAAACCAGAAAAGCTACATGGAAATGGTGGTTTCAGCAAAGATCAATATAGCATGGAGCTGAAAAATTCTTTCCCCCACCATTTCCTCTAGGAAACTTTTCCTGTCCCTAAAGCAGAGGCTGTTGCAGGAGCTTTAGAGACTCACTAGGTGGGAGCTATCTATATCCCTACTGTGTCAGAACTGTAGCCAAGCTCATACTCAGTTCCCACAGCAGCAAAGGTGCAGACAAGTGAATTTCACCACAAGCATCCCAACCCACTAAGCCTGCTGGAGATACCTCCAGTTCTTGGTATCTGAACTTGCTGGTTCCACTCAGCTTGCACATCTTCACTGGGCCATAGGCACAACCAGAAAACCTCCATCAAGCTCTACCTCTGACTAGCACAGATTTAAGGATGGTCCCTAGGGCACACAGTGGGGCAAAGCAGGCAGAGCTAAGGGCCAGTGCTCCCAATGGACTGACATTTATTCCAGGTAGCTAAGTAGTTAGGCACAACATAATACACAAACCCTCCCTCCTCCACCACACTACCCTACATAAAAATATCTAGAGATGCCTCTGGTCCCCCTCAGAGTGACAGTGGCAGCTGCTGGAGCAGACCTTTTAATCCTAAAGCAGAGCCTGTTGTCACTGGCTGGCTATCTCATTGTGTTGGGCAGGCAATCCTAGACCTTAGTTAAGTAGGTTGCCCTCCCAGCAAAAGCCCAGACAGACCAGACTGGAGTCAGATGAAACAAGCTGCTTAAGCCAAGGACCACCTGGCTGTAACTTTATCTAGGTGACAGCATATGCTTTTGTGATCCACTCTGAAAGGTTGAAACTCCAAGCAAGTTCCCAGAGGTAAAGTGAGGATTTGTAAAGAGCAAGAAATCACAGATGCTCTGTTCTGAGAAGGAATCAATTCCTTCTCCTTTCAGAGACTGAAATTTTGTGGCCTTTGCCCTGGCCAGAGACACAACAGATGATGGTGGTTCAGGACTGATATTTTTTAAGGGATGGCATCTTCTCCTCTGTTTTCATTACATGTAGTGTAACAGGGAGTGCTTTAACCAGAGCCTGCTAGTAGCTCCTAATACTGAGTACCTCATTTTTCTTTCTAATGCTTGCCCTGACACTATGTCTGTGAGATAAGTTGCATTATTTTCTCCATACCAGAACAGAGCAGCCATGTCAACTTCACACATTTCCCCTTGCCACAAGCCAGCTGCTTGCCTCTGCAGCATCCTGCTGCTGTGCTAAGCTGTGACCCTGCCAGGAATGCTCTCAACCCTGTGCAAAAGGAGCACACTGCTCACTCACCTTGTTTTCTGCATGCAGAAGAGACTGCAGCACCCTGCTGCTGAGGCCCTGAGCTGGATGATGGGGATGGAAGAAGAGGATGGAGTGAGGATCCCAGTATTCACCATGGGGTATAACTGCTTCTCCATCTAGGTCCAGCCAGAGAAACTGCACAATTCCCCAAGAGTCAGCTAGTCCACTGTGAAGCTGGATGTCAGGTCAAGACTTTGTACTCTAAACCCCTTTTTAGGCTCCAGTCACTTCTGACTAAGCCTTGGGCATCCTTAAGCACAGTATGGCCTTCAGTCTCCCCCTGTCTCAGTAAAATTACAGAATCACAGAATAGTCATGGCTGGAAATCACCTCTCAGATCTCTGAGTCCAACCAAAAAAATAAAACAAACAAAAAAAAACCCTACAAACCACCCAAGCCCTGCCCTCACTAGAGCATGTCCTGGAGCACCACATCTCCACGTTTCTTAAACACCTCCAGGGATGGAGACTCAAGCACCTCCCTGGGAAGGCTGTGCCAGTGCCTCACCACTCTTTCTGGAAAGAATTTCTTCCTAATATCCAATCTAACCCCACCCTGTCTCAACTTCAGACCATTCCCTCTGCTTCTGTCATTAGTTACTAAGGACAAGAGGCCAACCCCCACCTCTCTACAAGCTCCTTTCAGGTAGTTGTAGAGGGCAATGAGGTTCCCCCTCAGCCTCCTCTTCTCCAGACTAACCATGCCCAGCTCCCTCAGCCTCTCCTCACATGGCTTGTCCTCTAAACCCCTCCCAAGCTTGGTAGCTCTCCTCTGGACACGCTCCAGCATCTCCATGTCCTTCCTATCCTGAGGGGCCCAGAACTGAACACAGGACTCCAGCTGAGGCCTCACAAGTGCTGAGTACAAGGGCACCATAACCTCCCTTCTCCTGCTCACCACACTATTCCTGATCCAAGCCAGGATCCTGTTGGCCTTCTTGGCCACCTGGGCACACTGCTGGCTCATATTCAGCTGTGCACCAGCAGCCCCAGGTCCTTCTGTGCTGGGCAGCTTCCCAGCCACTCATCCCCAAGCCTGTAGCATTGCCTGGGGTTGTTGTGCCCAAAGTGCAGGACACAGCACTTGGCCTTATTGAACCTCATCCAATTGGCCTCAGCCCATGGATCCAAGCTGTCCAAGTCCCTCTGCAGAGAGGCCACTTGTAGCTCACTGTGGTGGTACCAGGATGGGGAGAGGGTGATGGGCAGGGGTAGGCACTTTGCCACTCTGTCTGTCCCTTCACCTCCCTCAGAGGACATGGATATACACCAGCTTGGGTCTTAAAAGCACAGGCTGCTGTTGCAACCTTCCCCCTGGGCTGATCAGCCCTGCTTTCCATTGTCTGCAGGGAGCAATGCCTGTGCTGCTGCTGCTGGGCCCCAAGGCTGCTGCACGTGCTACCTCCTCCTTAATAAGCAAAGGGCCTTCCCTCACCCTGTGCCCTCCAGCACACCAGTGACCGTGGCCTTTAGTCTGGGAGGGCTTCTTTCAGCTCCAGGGCACTGAGTCTAGGCTGGCATTTTGGGTTGTGAAGCCCAGGAGCCAGGTCATGACCCACCAGTGACACCTGAGTCCCCCGGCTGAGACAGATGTCACATGCTGCCCAAGCCATGGGCTGAGCCTGCAGGATGCAAAACACCTTTCTTCTTTCTCCATCTCTCCCACTCCTCACTGGAGTGCCTGGAAAGCCAGGAGCAAAGACAGGACATTGGTGCAAGAGTTTTTATTTTCTGAGAAACACAGACTTCATTCACTTCCCAGTGCAACAGAACCTCAGACGTGCAGCAGTGGCTACCAGAAACCAGCAGAAGGAAGGGAGCACTTCTCTTTGGAGTTTGGCTGATGTGAGTTTAGCAACTAGTGCAAGTTTCTGAGCTGGCAGACCCTGGAGACTGCCTGGCTGCATTCACCCCCACAAAGCAAGGTGATACCATACTGAAAGCTCTCCATAGTAGCCTGCTAACAGTCTGACCTGTGGGAGGAATAGGATGCTGTGCCCCTGCTTCCCATCCTGATATTACTTTCACAGCATTTGAGTCATCCCTTTGCTCTCCCATTCACAGCACTCCTCAACATTCCACTTGATCCTCCACATCCCTTCATGTCTGGCCATTCCATTCACCTCTCCAATGAGATTATGGCTCAGGGAGGGAGAAAGAAAAAGGGGATAGGATAGGCAGAAGCTCACAGATAACCCTTTAAATTCTTTTTCCTAAGAAAGCAGATTATTTTTCTTGTATGCATGAAGCCAGGAAACAATGGTTTGGCATGGATATCACTCTGAGTGCCTCTATGCTGCCTGGAGCAACTCTTGGCCTCTCATCAAAGCTTTTCCACATTTTTTTGGAAGGCCAATTGTGAGATGTCCAACACAGTGCTGGGGAAGCTACTCTAAGATGCATGGCCAGGCCTCCATCGTGGTGTTCCTCGATGTGTGTGCTAACCCTGGAAACCAAACTCCTTGTACTTGCTGGCCATATCATTTCGGAACAGCTCCAGTGCCTTCTTCATTGCAGCCTGGGCATCAGCCCCAAAGTCTGCAGCATGTTTTTCAGCAATGACCTTGATAATGACTTCAGAAATGAACTGTGAAGAAGGAAAGAGAGAGGAAAAAACTGAAGCGACACTCAAAGTTTATTTTCAGAAAAGCCAGAATAACAAACAGGTTGCAGAGCCTGGAAATATCTCTGAGCTAATCCAGTAGCCCTTCTCACAGTCTCTGGAGAGGCAGCAAGGTCTAGCATGGGCAGAAGAACTGGGCTGTATTCCTAGCTCTGACACTGACCTTGACTATGGCCCTTCCCACTCTGCATTTGTCCAGCACTTAGTTTTTGGAGTCTTGATCTCCAACAGATCCCCCAAGGCTTACTCTAAAATTGTATGTCCCTTGTGTCCAGTCACTGCCAGTTCTTATGTAATGCAGTTTCCTAGGCATGCAGAGGCTGCATGGGCTGGTTTATTATTGCCAAGGGTTGCTCAGACTGCATGTGGTGTTTGGAATGGGAAATCTAAGCTTGGATATTCACATATCATTCACATACCATGACACCTATCTGTGCCTCTCCCTGCCTGTACACAGAGACCTTGCACTTAAAGGAGAGCTCACTGCCATCCAGCTGGCCATCAGTTAATGGAAGTAAAGCTCTCTTCAAGCTGTCTTGCACACATTCACTACACAAAAGATACCAAGATTCCCTTCCCTTTTCCATACCTCCAGATATTTGACAGGGATTTTATGCTTGGTCGCATGAGTTTGAGCCAAGGGCTTCAACTCTGATTCATGATTCCCCTTCTGCTTCAGGATTTTGCCCAGCTGGGTAAGGACAGTAGCTCCATGTTTCTTCAGATCTTCAGAGGCCTTCATCTGATCAGGGCTTTTCAGGTCTTTGAACTTCTCAAAGCGATCCAGGGTCTCAGGATGGTCTTTAAAGAGTCTGTGGATGAAAGTAGAGGGACTTTTTGTGAGAGTTGTTACCCAGAACAGAGCTGAGGTCCATCTGCTCCAGGTATTTCAGAGTATATGGGCAGGCAAAGGTGTGATAACCTGCTTCCTTCCCCAAAGAAAGTTCTTAGCTAGTCTCTGCTAGGAGAGACTACTTTAACCTGGGAACTGGCCCTTTAGATCCTTTCCAAATTACCTCCATTCACAATCACTCCTTTTAGCATGTGAATAAGCCAAGGAAACATCTAACCTTACTCTCAGTCTGGATTAACTATTTTTCATCCTTCCTCTGGCAGGTTGTTCCACAGCCTGAGGACAATCTTCCTTTATTTCGTACAGTCTTCTTTATTTCATTAAAATGATACAGAGCCTCTTCTCTTTGCAGAGCAGAAGCTCCTAACCTACCTCCCTTTGAGTATTGTATCTACTTTAATCCCATCCTTCTACATATGTCCTAACATGATCATCACTTTTCCATGCCTCCTGGCTGTGACAGGCACTGTCCTGACCATGTCCAACTAGAGAGACAGAGCAAGTGCCCGTATTTATTTTAAATAGCTCTGCTAACTCTTTGGCACAAGTCCCCTGGGTTATGTCAACTGTAGTAAGGCTGAGAAAAGAGCCAAGGCTGCTAGTGGTACTGACAGGTGAGTTCTTACATCCATCTGAAGGAAAAACAAAAACTAACCCCAAATAAACTCACTTGTCTTCATTTGCTTTATTGCTGCCGAGAAGCTCACCTGGAAACCCTGGCTCTCACCATCTCTGCATTGACCAGGAAAGAAGAGCTCTAGAGGCTTGTCCCCAGCCTCAGAACCCTCCCATCTGGAGCTCAGGTATTCCTGAACATCAGCTGGATAGGAGAGCTTGCTGTGCCTGCAGTGTACAACTGCAGACAGAGGAATTTGCTTCCTGCCCTTTTTTTTCCACTCTCCAGCTCAGCCCAGCTGCCAGCAGTGTGGTTCCTCCATCAGGAGCTCTCTGAAATCCTTGGGAGCAAGTGGGTGATGGAAGTGTGGGGCCCTCAGGCATGCTGGTGCCATGCCATGCAGTGCTATCCATAGGCACTAGGATCTTGAAATGAAAATGAAATCAGGAAGGTGGGAGAGCAACTAAAAGACAGGATGCTGTGCCCTTTGCTTCTTCCCTGCTGCATTTCCTAGGAGACAGGAGGCAGACACCACTGACAACCAAACTAGCAGGAAAATTCACTCTTCTTCTTGCCAGATGTATAAGGTAGATGTGAAAAGGGGATTCTGCCTGTTCTGATTATTAGGAGCACACTAATAATCAGGTTTATTACATTTATTACCGCACGAGTTTATTTTCAGGTGTTCTACCCTTCTACAACTCCCTGAAAGGAGGTTGTAGCAGTCTCTTCTCCCAGGTTACCAGTGAGAGGACAAGAGGAAATGGCCTCAAGTTGAACCAGGGGAGGTTTAGATTGGATACAACCCTGAGACTCTAGAAAACTTTCTGGGGAGTGGGGTTTTTTTTCCCTTTGGAAAACATCCAGTTGAATTAGTGTTTGCTAAACTTCTTCCCAGGTTGTGACACCTACCTAAGAAGACTTTAACAATGCACACATGGACACATTTCTAAACCAAATGCTGCTGTGCTTCTCCTTCCTCTCTCCTCCATCAGAACCTCTTGAAGGAGCAAGAAATGATCTGGGTTGGCTAGGGAACACAAAGCCACAGGGCAGAAGGGTGTCATCTATTTATTTAATGTCATGCTTTGCCCTGCTGCACCCATAAGAAAAGTGGTATTACCTTTTCAGTTGGAAACTGGTTTACTGTCTTGTGGCACTTCCAGATCCAAAGAAGCCACCTTCCAGAGATGGGCTAGGCTCTTGTTACTCCTTGCAGCATACCTGCTCTGGAGCACATAACAAGAGAGCCATCCCATTGCCACACAGTTGTGCCCATCTCTCCCTTCCCTTCAAATGGCAGCTGAACTGGGCCATGATAAAGGTAGTGGATAAAACAGCCTCCTGCTTTGGCTCACCTTTGGAAGAGCTTTCCAAAGCTTTTCAGTAGATTTGCCTGGATTTGCACAGCTCCTTTAGCTGTGCTTAGGCTAGGAAACCCCTCAAGTGGATGCCATAACCCCACTGCTCCCTTCAGCATCCATAGCCTTCCAATACATCATACTGCACACAGGCTGAGGGGGACATCTGGAGATCCTCTCCTCAATGTCTCCATCCCTGTTGGTCTTAAAGGACATGGGGTAGGATCTAGTGCCAATCCACTGTCATTTCCCACTTTGCAGCCCTGAGATCCCTTCCAGATTGTGTTTCTCTGCCATGTTGCTGGCACTCAGGGTGTTCCTTTCTTCAGGGGGCCAGGACTACAAGGACAGCATGGTGGAGGGTATCCTCTCAGATGGAGAACTTACTCCCACTCCCACTCTGGCACCAGAATCATGGAGGGGGGAAGGATATGCCTCATTTCACACTTGGACCTTAAAATCAAAATTACGAAGAAGACAAGTATTACCACCTAGATTTCTTGCCAAAAAGCAAGACGGGCAAGGCTCTGCCAGGTGAGACTAAGGTGGGAAGAGGAAAACACTCAGGTTCTTCACAGTTGATTTTACTGAAATCATACATTCCAAGGAAATTGCCACAGAGTTGATTTTCCTCTACTCTCCTTCCTGTGCTCCCCACATCCTTCCCTGCTGCAGAGCATCTGAAGGCCCAGAACACACAATTCACTCCAGCATTTCTCACCAAGGTGCTTGGGCAATAAGGACCCAAAGTACAGCTTTGCCAGCAGAGGCAGAGGAAGTGACAAAGTCTCATCATCTTCTGAAAGCACCACTAACCTGCTTCTGCACCCATAGGTGGGGAGACAGAAGCACAGCCACTTTATACAGTGAGTAATTCTTAACCCAGAAACCATAACAATGGAAAACCCACCAGCCTCCAGCCAAGAACAAGGCCTGTTGGTATAAACACTGCCAAACACAAGCCCCTCTGCTAAACACACACCTTTAGTCTCTCATCGAAAGCTCTCAGCTTTACTCTTCGGACCAAAGCTTCTTGCCTACCTCATTAAAACTTCATGCCCATGTCCAGCAAGGTCAGGTTCCACCTTTCCCCAGACAGTCAGGACCTGCTGCCATTCATTGTCACTGAGCCCCATGGCTGACTGCAGGCAGGTGCTGAGTGCTCCCCGCAGCCCTTTGCCTTTCCCCAAAGGGTGGCTGCAGAGCTCACCCGTGCCATTTATAGCCCCTGCTCACAGACCTACACCTGTCAGTTGTCAGCTGGACATCTTGCCCTCTTTCAGGCTTGTCTAACCTAATCAGCCTCCCTCTTTTTTTCTAGGAAGCTATTTTGGGTCAGATGCTATTGTGGGTGCCACTGATGGCATCATTTCTGCTTTTCGTATTGGACTGGCACATGTCCCACTCTAGACAGAAAGGGCACTACCAAAACACAGTGCCAGGAACCTGTCCCAGGTTCCCAAGGACCCAGCAACAGAGTCAAGCAGGAGATTCCTAAAGAGCACTGTCATCTGTAAGGCCAGCCTGCTTCCCTCTCCCCTGGCCTGCCAAGGACAGGCAGGAGAAAAGGCTGGGACAGGCAGTGGCATCGACTCCATCACTCCAAAGACCTTTCCTTCCCCCATGTCAATCTCCCTCTTCTTTTCTCTCTTAAAGAGATGAGCACAATGTCAGAAGAGACATGTCCTTAAGTGCTAACCATATTCAAAGTGATCCTGTCATACCCCTGAGATGCAGGGAAGAAGAGGATAAAAGCTCTATGGGAGCCAGTTACCTCACAACCTGCTTGCTGTGATCCTTCTGCCTGCCTCTCTGAAGAACATCCAGGATTAGCCACTGGCTGAGCCTGGATGTCAGAGCAAACAGACTTACAGCTGAGCCAGAAGGGTAATTTGCAGCAGGCCAGAGACACAAGGACCCAGCAGGGCTTCACTCAACATGCACCCAGCCAGCACTTAAGGTCTCTGGCTACCTCTGTCAAGCTAAATATCAGTGTCAGAAAAAGCCAATGGACTGACAAACAATGTGAGTATGCTTGGGACACCTCCCAGCCTTTCTCCTGCAGCCCTGTCAGGCCTGATAACAGCCTGATATACCACTGGGGTGATTAGTTTCTTCCAGGAGGTGGCTGCAATCAGAGCACAGCCTGATAACAAAGCCCAGCCAGCACTGCTGGCCTGAAGCATGCACCTGCCTCTGGGTGTTTCAAAAGGGGCACACATCACAGCCCTTGGCAGGCAAGAAATATCAACCAAGGGCTGAAGACATGTACCTTGGGGCTCAGGACAAGAACATACAACCCTGTGGTTCCTACCATAGTGCTGCAGGGCCTCAGGTGCATTGTTAACTGTGTACCCACCCACTCACTGCAGCACAGGAATGGCCTCCCTGCTCTAGTCTTGCAAGGGGAGAGAAGTGCCCACATACAAGAGGGATCAGACACCAAGAAGGGTGGAGGCACAGAGCCTCACACCCCTCAGAAACACACGGGTGAAAAGGGAACAGTTTGGGTAAGAGGGGTGGCAAAAATCAAATGGAGGTGTCAGCTGTTACTCAAGCCTAGCTGTAAGGGAATTTTGGCTGTTTTGCAAGGCTCTGTCAGCCAAGTCAAACTGTGACCCTGCAGTCCCCTCCTTCCCCCTTCCTTATGCACCAGTTTGCTTCACATCTAAAAATCCACATCCTAAACACTTCAAGGCCAAGATTTCCTCCTGCTTTACCTGTGCAAACACAAGGCTGCTACCAATTAACCAAACTAAGCTAAACTGATGGAAGAAAGCTTTGGACCCCTCTAGCTCATTTGTCACATTGTTCTCCACAGCACAGGGCTGACATGGTAGAGATCCCATCCCTGCAGTCTTGTCCCAAAGTACTGTGAGCAGTAAACAAGCATTTGTACCATCCCAGGCTTGGTCTTGGGTAGGATCCTGAATCCTGACCTTTCTATTTTACACTCATTTCAGACACGATAGCAATGTGCTCCTGGCACATGACAGACTGTTGCTTATCCACCCAGCTCTGTCATATTCCCCAAGCTGAGGCTGCTCAGTTGCCATAATAACTCCATTTGAAGTTGGTCAACACTCTACTCTCTGTATATTTCCCCCAGCGCTGGGAAACCAACAGTCCTACTATGGGCATTAATGTTAAATAATCAGAAGGCTTAAGAAGAGTATGGCATCCCATATTGCTTTTTTAACAAGTGCAGCAGTAATGAAATGAAATCATAAGCTCCCTTCCCCAGAGCTTCAATAATTAGCTGACTAGAAATACTCAAAGCTTTACAGCACAGTAGGTCACACCTCAACCCTTCAGCCACAACAAGGACGTCACATTTTAGTGCCTACAGGCTTCTCCTCTCCCTGTCTCCGGGCAAAATCTATCATTTGTCTAATCATCTGACAAACACGAAGGGCAGAGAGCCAGCCTACGGGGATCGGCTGCTGAACACCCATCTCCAACCCCACCGTGCCTCTGCACCCATCCCCCGGGCACTCCCGCTTGGACCAACGGGAGCCTTTACACTTCTGGCCACGTTTTGGGGCGCATGGCTGGCGTGTCGCGGGTGCTGGCACTCGTTCCAAGCACGCCCTGCCCCGGGTGTACCGCCAGCACCCAGCGCAGGGACNGCGCGGGGCCCCCCCCCCCCCCCCCCCCTTGCCGGGCAGGAGGCCTCGCAGCCGCCCGGCTCCGTCGGCCAGGGCTTGCTACCATCTAGTGGCCATGGGCGACAAAGCCACGGGCACTGGAGGCCACGTCCAAGCCTCTGTGTGCCCCGCGTTTGGAGCCTCGCGGAGATGGCCAGCGCAGAATCGTTAAGGTTGGAAGAGACCTCTAAGATCATCAAGTCCAACCATACCTATCACTCCCATGCCACTAAACCATGGCCCTAAGGACCACAGCTCGATGTTTTTTGAACCCCTCCAGGGATGGGGACTCCACCACTGCCTGGGCAGCCTAGGCCAATGCCTAACAGCTCTTTCAGGGAACAAATTGTTCCTAATACTGAATCTAAACCCACAGCTGAGCAGGGGATGGCAACAGTGGCCTCAGCAGTGTCCACCAGCAGCAATCTTGGTGTTCAGGTACTTATGGTGTGAGAAGAAGACAGAGCACTCAAATTTCAGAGGCAAGAGGGTGACCACAGGACACACAGGACTGCAGTGTCCCAACACTGGCAGCTCCATGGGGTTCTCACTGCATCTGGGTGGCAGATGGTGGAACTTCTGTGAGGGGTTCATTTTCAGTGCAGGCCATAGAAGAGGCTCATGTCAGGGTGGCAGGGCCTTGGGCTGGCCAGGTGGCTTTGCTCCCAGCCTTGCAGCAGGTCACTGGGATGGGGAGCTCCCAGCCTTGAGCACTGGACCAGGGCAGAGAAAGAGCTCATGGGACAGCAGCAGAACTGAGCCTCAGGGGTAGGTCTCTTGTCCATAGTTAACAGTGAGAGGACAAGAGGAAATGGCTTCAAATTGAAGCAGGGGAGGTTTGGATTAGATATAAGGAGTAATTTTTTTACTGAAAAGGTGGTTAAGTCTTGTCCCAGGCTGCCCAGGGAGGTGCTGGAGTCGCCATACCTGGAGGGGTTTAAGAAACATTGGGATGCTCTACTTAGGGACATGATTTAGTGGTATGGAAGTGCTAGGTATGGTTGGACTTGATGATCTTAGAGGTCTCTTCCAACATTTGTGATTCTGTGATTCTGCACTGCCAAGGAGAAAGGCTGCTCTAGGGGCTTCATGGGGCTTGTTTCTATCCAAAAATGCTACCAAGTATGCTTAGGAAATGCTCCCCCATCTAACAGGCACAACAGCTATGGGAAGAGACACTTCTGGTTAAATGGTGGATGCAATCTCACCTTTGCCTTGCTCCTCCCTCAAGGGATAGCAAACCTTGCTGCAGGAATTAATAAATTCAGACTGTGCCACAACTCTGGGAACAGATAAGCCACTTGTTTTCCCCATTTATGAGGGATCAAAGAAGTTCTATGACTTCCTTGAGCCCACAGACACACCAGTGAAAGAGCAAGGACTGGCTCTGGGGTATGGTTTTAGAAACACCAGCTGTTTGGTGGTTATTAATACAGGGCAGAGCTGGCAGTTAGGGCAGGAATCACACATCAGCTCCAAGTCTCTTTGGTCACACTCAATATTGCTGTTGTGAAGGAAATCCAACTCTGGCCTGGTAAGTGAACATCAGAGAGCCCAGCAGCCCCCCACATCACCTTGGCATTTAATATAACAAATCACCAATGATTTCTAGCCCTGTCTTCTCTGCAGCCAGACCTGCTTCAAGCAGAGAAATGTGTACTCAAGATAGAGGCACTAGTAGAAATCATACATTTTGGTGGTGTTGTTGTTATTTGAAGTAAGTTCATGAAATAAACTTGCCTTCAAGGAGGAGACATGCTCCAAAACTCCAGTCCATTTTCCTCAAGAAACAACCCAAACCACCTTGTGTGCTTGCACAGCAAAACAACTCAGAGGAACAAACAGATTTTTTTGACCAAATCCTCTTCTTTTCAGTGAGCCCCCTCTCTCCCCCACAATAACATTAAAAATAAGAAAACCCTGAGAGCAGCCAAGGGTTCTGTGGCTGGGAGTGGTGGTGGCAGTGGCCCCAGCTCTCCTGTGACCCTGGGTCATATAGAGCATGGCATGCTGTAAGCCTGGTCCTGAGCACTGCTCTGCCAGGAGAGCAGTGATGGACAGGCCAGGAATATTGTATAATGCCAGCTTACATAATTCCCTCTTGCATAATGGGAAGGAAAAAGCAGCCCTGGCTTCTATGGCATTTTGCTGACACATGACTGCTTCTGAGAGATTCCTGTGCACTTTGTCTCAGGAGCCTGCAGCTTGCTCTGTGCAGACAAGCAGGTGAGAGCCCAGGCTCCCAGCAGTGGTAGCCAGAGAGCCAAGAGCAATCGGAATGGGATCTCATAGCCATAGACAGGTAAGAGCATTAGGTTTTCTGCAGCTGTGCCATTGACTTCAACATAGAATCATAGAATCATAGTTACAGCTGGAAGAGACCTTGAAGATCATCACTGCAGCCTTTGTCCTAGGCCTATCACCCCACTAAATGATGCCTCCCAATGCAACATCCACCTGTCTCTTAAACACCTNTGTGCCTGGCAGCTCTGCAGCCACTGCTCCCCAAGCCTAGAGCACTGCTGGGGGTTGCTATGGCCAAGGGGCAGCACCTGGCATTTGGCCTCAGTGAACTTCATGGCATTGGCCTTGGCCCAGCCATCCAGCCTGTCTAGATCTCTCTGCAGAGCCTCCCTTCCCTCAAGCAGATCCACACTGCCACCCAGCTTGGTGTCTCTGCAAACTTGCTCAGGGTGCACTCTACCCCCTGGTCCAGGTCATTAATGAAGATGTTAAAGAGGAGTGGCCCCAGGACTGAGCCCTGTGGGACCCCACTCACAGGCTCAGAAGATTGTCAGGTCTTGTAAGAGCACCCCGTGAAGCTGCATGCATTGCACAGCCTCTGCCTCTCGTAGGAAACAAGCTGGAGTCTAACTGGTGGTGGCAGTGGCCACATCCCTTCCAGGCTCACTCCTCTCTTCCTCTAGCTCTTAAACACTATTCTTAGCAGTGCCTCCAGGCAAGGCACTGACAGATTTCAGCGGGTGAGAGGTGACCTGATCCACTGGCTTAAAAGGAAGAGCAAGGATTAGGAGGAGATCTCAGCATAAGGACAAGATTTGGGCTGTGAGTTTGCAGAGCTGTGCTATGTACTTATCAGTATCTTGGCATGGATTCCTTCAGGGATCATGCCTTATGCCATAAAGTCAGAAGTAGCTTTACCTTTGCTTCAGTGCTGACTGCAATCCAGCCCTTGGTGACTATCAGACAGGCAAGTTATGACTCAGTTTCTTTTCCCAGAAGGTGCACAGGATAAGGCAGACATGACCTACTGCTCCCCTGCAATCATTGAGGCACCACACAGTGTACGTGACACTGCACAGCACCTGGGCAAAACACCTCTCTGGGCTAAGCAGGATGCTTATTGCAGGCCAGTACTTGGATTCAGCAGGAGAATAAGCAGGAAAGCAGCAGGACAGTCAGGAACCAGAATATTTAGGCTTCAACACAGAAGCTGAGGCTGTTTCCAAGGCTGAATGGGCTCTCTCTAGGGATGCAAACCTCCTCTGAAAGGATTGAAAATGAGAACACAAAAGGACTGAGGATTTCTGTGGGAAACTGTGAGTGCAGTTAAAGGAAAGAGGAGTATGATTAGGAAACAACAGGCAGATTTCAAAAGCCTTGCCCTTCCCAGGAGCAAAGGTAGGCAATTATGTGATGGAGGTAAGAACATGGATTATATCAGCAAGACCCTGGAGATCTCCAGGAGTCAGTGGGAAGATATGAAGGAACTGTAGCACACAGTAGTCCCTTCAGGTGGATTAAGCTTCAGAACACCTTAATAGCACACAGGCATTTGTGTACCACTGATTGAAACAATAGAGCAAGAGGGGAGTTCCTCCCTCATCTCTCACTACCAGCAAAATACTGTAACTAGAGCCTGCCAAGGGACACCTGGAAAAGGCAAGAGCCACAAAAACATATATGAGCAAAAAAAAGTCCCAATCAATCAGCATGCATGCAGTGTGGTGTGTGTGCCTGACACCCTGAACTCTGTAGCTCAGAGCTAAGCCCAGGAAGCTGTACCAGAGATGCTTGCAGCATGGCTGAGGCTGGGATTTCGTGATCAGGTTAGACTGAAATCCAGGCAGCTGGAAGAGGTGGCTGTTCCCACACTATGCCTTATACCAGAGAGGGTCCTCATCCTGGTGCCTTGGGAATATAAATGCAAGGAGCACCTTGCACAGTTGCCTTGCCCTGCAAGAGTGTGAGGTGCACCTTGGGCATGCCTTAGTGCTGCTGGAGAGGCACTCGTGTGCCTGCAAAGGCAGCAACAGCTGCAGCATGGCCAAGACCAGAGTGAGGGCAGCATGCCAGGTGCTAAAGCTGAGCACCATGCCAGCAAGCCCCTTCCTGCAGCCCATCTCCTTGGGACACACATACACATGTGCCCAGAGTCTGCAGGGAGCTGGCACTGCCTGGATGCTGCCCAAACTCTCTCGACAATGAAAACTTCTTGCTGTCTGAGCTGCTCCTCAAGGAAGGGCAACTAACCAGGTCACAGCTGAGAGCTCACAGCTCAGCTGTGGCCTCTCATGCTCCCCAAAAGGGCTGGGAGAGACCATCACTGTGTGGCAATATTGGGTGATTACAGCTGCAACTGTACAGGCTAGGGAGCTGCTGGAGAGAGTCCAGCACAGGGCCAGCAAGATCCTGAAAGGAGTGGAGCATGTGCCCTAGGAGGACAGGCTGAGAGAGCTGGGTCTCTGCAGCCTGGACAAGAGGAGACTGAGAGGAGACCTCAGCAATGCTTAGAAATACATTAAGGGTGAGTGTGAGGAGGAGAGAGCCAGGCTCTGCTCAATGGCATCCAATGGTAGGACAAGAGGGAATGGGAGCAAGTTGGATCACAGGAGGTTTAGTATTAACATGAGGAGGAACTTGTTTGCAGTTCAGGTGCCAGAGCACTGGCCCAGGCTGCCCAGGAGGCTGTGGAGTCTCCTTGTCTGGAGCCATTGCAGAGCTGCCTGGACACATTGCTGTGTGAGCTGGTCTAGGTGCTCCTGCTCTGGCAGGGGGGTTGCACTAGATGATCTTTCTAGGGCCCTGCCAACCCCTGACATACTGGGATACTGTGATACTGTATCTTGCCTTGCCCAACTCCAGCAGGCAGGCAAGTAGCCCTCAAGGCAGCAGCACCTAACATAGAATCATAGAATCACAGAATGGTTTGGGTTGGAAGGGACCTCTGGAGCTCATCTAGTCCAACCCCCCTGCAGTGGCCAGGGACATCCCCAACTAGAGCAGCTTGCCCAGAGCCCTGGCAAGCCTCACCTGCAATGCCTCCAGGGATGGGAACTCAACCACCTCCCTGGGCAACCTGGGCCAGTGTTCCACCACCCTTGTGGTGAGGAACTTCTTTCTGAGGCTAAGCATGTTTTTAAGTTTCATTGGGAGTCAATGTCAGCAGAGCTTCCCCCACCCCATGATGCTTGGTTCAGCCCTTGATGAGGGCTGGAAGTGAACTGGATCGAAGAGCTGGTCTAAGTTTAAAAATAACTGCATTAAGTTTATTTTGAAGGCAAATCAGTTCTGCAGTCTGGTTTGTCACACAGCCAGACCCACACACCCTGGCACTGAGGAGTGGGGAGGCAGAGCTACTTACATAGGCATCACTTGTGAAGAAACACCCACCAAGATATTGGCAGGACCCTTGGCTGCTCTCAGGGTTTTATTAAATTGTATTGTGGGGGAAAATGCTCATTGAAAAGAAAATAAGTATTATTTGATCAGATCTGTGTGGCACAGCACACAGCTCAGGGTTTCCTTTTGCCTGAGTTTGTGGGGTGAAAGGCATGCAAATAGACACACTGCTTCATTCCCTTTGCCTGCAAAAGAGCCTCTTGCTCACAAAGCATGGAGCTTCTGCAAGATAAGAGCCTGTGGGGAAGCCAAGATCTACCCTTTGTTTGTATTGATGTTTACACTTGCCTTTTAATGAGCTCCAACAGGTTCTTGCTGCCAGCTGCAGTTGGCTCTTCTCAAAGTTCATCATCTCGTTTTGCTTTATCACTCCAGCACCAAGCACTCCCTTAGGGAGGAGAGGGACAACCAGGCCTTTTTCTCTTCTGAGAAGCAGCACCAATTTAAGCAGTCCCTAATCCAGTAGTGGTCTGATGGGGAATGCCTGCAGGGAAACTGATCCCTCTGCAAAAAATAAACGTTTGCTTCCAGCAGATCAACACTGGGCAGCAGTGAGCACCCTCAGCACAGTGCTGAGCAGATCACTTACCACCAAATTAAGGATGGAGTCTCTGCTCTGCATCTCTTCCCCCTTGTTATCATTCTTGCCATTTCATCTCATTTGCATTGCTGTGCTTGCTATCAGGTCTTCTAACTTCTTCTTTTTATTAGGGTCCTGCTGGCAGTGGTGAGGCTAGATCCTAGCTGCAAGATACTGGCCCAAAAGAGACAGATACTGGAATATCTCACCTATCCTGAAAACCCTAATCCTGTGGTGGTTTTGGTAGTGGTACAAGTAAAACAGAGCATCCCTGCCAAGCACTCAGCCTGGCTAGCTCTCTCAGCTGGTTGGAGTCTGGGGTTGCACACATGAATGTCCCAGGCTGGGAACCTGTAGGCATCTTACATGCACTGGATCCATGGAGAGCCAGAAGCTCATCTAGCCCCTTCCCTAACAGCACTACAGGAATATGCCCAGGAGAAGTGCAAGAAGCACGAATAGTCCTACTCCACCACAGCAAGCTGAGGCTAAAGGACTTCCCAAGGTTTTCTTTACATGCTTGTGTTTAACAGCCTTAGGCAGAATTCCACATGAGTTGATAATGATCACAGTATCACAGTATCACAGAATGTTAGGGGTTGGAAGGGACCTAGAAAGATCATCTAGTGCAACCCCCCTGCCAGAGCAGGAGCACCTAGACCAGCTCACACAGCAATGTGTCCAGGCAGCTCTGCAATGGCTCCAGACAAGGAGACTCCACAGCCTCCTGGGCAGCCTGGGCCAGTGCTCTGGCACCTGCACTGCAAACAAGTTTCTCCTCATGTTAATACTAAACCTCCTGTGATCCAACTTGCTCCCATTCCCTCTTGTCCTACCATTGGATGCCATGGAGCAGAGCCTGGCTCTCTCCTCCTCACACTCACCCTTCACATATTTCTAAGCATTGCTGAGGTCTCCTCTCAGTCTCCTCTTGTCCAGGCTGAAGAGACCCAGCTCTCTCAGCCTGTCCTCCTAGGGCACATGCTCCACTCCTTTCAGGATCTTGCTGGCCCTGGGCTGGACTCTCTCCAGCAGCTCCCTATCCTTCTGGAGCTGAGGGGCCCACAACTGGACACAGCATTCCAGGGGAGGCCTCCCCAGGGCACAGGAGAGGGGAGAAGAACCTCTCTGGCTCTGCTGGCCACGCTCCTCTTCATGCATCCTAGGATGCCATTGGCCTCTTGGCCACAAGGGCACATTGCTGCCTCATGGGCATCCTCCTAGCCACCAGCACTCCTAGAGCTTTTTCCCCAGGGCTCTTCTCCAACAGATCAGTTCCCAGTCTGTACTGATCCATGGGCTTGTTCTTTCCCACATGCAGTACTTTACACTTCCCCTTGTTAAATTGCATTAAGTTTCTCCCTGCCCATGTCTCTAGCCTGTCCAGGTCACTCTGGATGGCAGCACAGCTCCTGGTGTGCCAGCCACTGCTCCAAGCTTGGGATCATCTGCAAACTTGCTGAGGGAACACTCTACCCCTTCATCCAGATCATTGATGAATATATTGAACAGTCCTGGCCCCAGCACTGACCCCTGGGGCACACCACTAGTCACAGGCCTCCAGTTAGACTCTGCTCCACCAACCACAACTCTCTGGGCTCTGTCCTTCAGCCAGTTCCCAATCCATCTTACACCTGTTCCCCAAAACATATTTCAGGTGTGGCTGCAGCCTTACTAGGTCAAACTGTTAGAAGCAACCTGGTGACTCTGCAACATATTAGACAAGATGCAATGACAGAAAACTGCTGATCACATTCTCACTGTCCACAGATGGCTCCAAGGCATGCCCATGCAAAAACAAAATCAACGAAACAATGAAATAAAGCTTCATGACCCTGCAAGATCTCTGTACTATGCAGGGCTCCTACCTGGGGAACCTTTGATATTTTCTTATCTTCCTCCTTCTGCTAAGTGCTCCAGTGCTGGTGGCTCAGCTGGTGTGGGGCAGCATCTAACTGAAAATTGCTTATCTTAGCCTGCAGTCCTTTGATTTCTTTCCCTGTCAGATGCAGCAGAGATCTTGCTGCACGTGGTGGTTCCCTGCTCTGAATGGATCTATGTTCCTATTCCCCATTTCAGCATTAATTTCCTATCTATGAGTTCACAGCAAGAGCCAAATGACACTGGATTTATTATCCTCCTGAGCAAAAGATCAGTGTTTATCTGCTGGGCACCTCATAAAGCTGAGAGCGAGGTGTTGGACAGACCCAGCCTCATCTGGTTATTGTGCCAGAGAGGGGCCAAATCATTCAGAAAACCAACAACACTGGGACCACAGATCAAAAAGTCAGGAGAAGAAATGGGACTCCAAGTAGACCAGGAAAAGCAGATAGACTTTTTATGGGATTGGGTATTCCAAATGGCTAACCTACTGAGCATAACCTGGGCTAGGAGGGAGCCTGTGGAGCCAGGGGCAGAGTTCGGGGGAAATTCAGGTAGGACCAGGGGCAAGAGCTTTTTGGGGATTTTTGATTTTGTCTAAGTACTGACTTGAACAACACGAGAGGAGAGCAGGAAAGGTAAGTCCTGGCAAGTGTGACCTGTGCAGAGTGAGCATGGGAAGTCATTGATTCAATATCTACTCCCTTTCCAGGGCTATGGGTCCTGAGTCCCATGCCAGGGCACTGCAAGTGCTGGCTCTGCCCACCCTCCTGGGCTAATTCACAGGGAAATTTCATGCTGGAGTTCTTACAAACCATCCCATTCATCCATCTCATTACAGCTTACAATAAAGCCTGCAGAGGTCCAAACTGCTTAGCAGCATCTGCAGCTCCCAGACACTACACAAAATAGAGAGGAATGTCCACAAGAGGGAGAGTTGGTGCCAGGCTCAGCAGTGACTTGCTGCAAACAGCTCTTTGCTGCCTTGGGAAGTAACATTTAAGGTTCAAATTTAAATCTTTCTCCTCCTTTCTTGCCTTTAATTGCTCTCTAGTTTGTTATCCACACAGCCATGAATTTCATAGTTCCCTGCCCTTGTTAAGATGTGAAGACAGATGTCTGTGTCTTACACTGTTCTTCACTGGGAAGCATCTGAACTGCAGAGGCACATCAGCCAGCAGCCAGGTTCAGGGAGTGGGTTCCCACATTCCTGCCAGGCAGGCTGAAGGGGATCCTGTCTCTGCAGGGTCAAGCAGTGGCTTGTCCCCTGCCCTGATGCAGGACATGCAAGGTTGGAGTTCAAGAGTATATAAAAGGTCAGAAGGAAAGCCTTGGGAACAAGGTCTTCTATGAAACTTCTTCATCTGAGAGCAAAATGCAACCATGTAGGCCCCTAATGTAACACACTGACTGACAGGATGTCAGGAGACTTTTGTCTTGCCAGGAACCCTAAAGGTATTTTCACCCTGAGTGAGGCTGACATCAACATTTTCTTTCTGTTCTCCCCCTCTGTGAACTCACAGGAGAACCAGAAGTCATGGTTTTGGCCATCTCAGGAGTGAAATTACAAGAGCAGCAAATGCTTTTCAAGTACCTATTCCTTCCTTTCTGTCTTTGCCCACATGCACATGCATGATCAGCCTCCCTGCACCTCTGCAAGAGCATGGCTTGCAGCATGGACTCTTGCAGCAGGAAAACATTAAACCCTGTTTCCTAGATCTGCCCACCCAACTACAAGCCTGAGCTACTAGCCCCATTTTTCAAATGGAAGTGAGGAGTTGTCATGCAGCAGGAGAAAGCAATGCCCTCACCCACAATTTGTGTCCCCTCAGTCCTTCGACACTTCTCCCAGCCTCCTCTCTTCAGCTGCCACCAAAGCAAACAGAGCTATCCCTGCTCTCCTGTGCCTCAGGTTTCACAGAATCCCTTTCCCCTCATCCCTCCTGCAGGCTCTGGTGCCAGGATGCCTCCCCAAGGCTACCCTGCTACACTTACCAGGCTATGTTGTTCCTTCATCCTTTGGTCATCCCTTGGACCTAAGTTTTAGCACTAGGACCATGCTGGCAAACCTCTGGTCCTCCAGATTTCCCACCCAGAGGCTTGTTCTGTTTGCATGAAGCAGCTGTAATCAGAACACCAGCAGCAGGCCATAGCAGAGAATGGGTCCTGGGTTTGCTGCTCTTCTCATGGTCAGTGACTCTTGCAAGGCCAGGGGAGAGAAGAAGCCAGTCCTGTTGCCAGTGTGACTGCAGACCCTCAGTAATGCAGCACAGCTCTGGCTCTGGAAGTGGCCTTCCTGCACATGGAGAGCCAGGAGATCCCTGGGGTATCACAAATCCAGGGACCTTACCATGGTTTTGGGAGGCAAGGGCTGATGACCTCAAACTCTGGGACCTCTCCAGACTGTTTGCAGAAACACTGGCAAAACAAAAAGAGATGTTAGAAAAAATAAATTGCAAAATGAAGTGGAATAATAACTGTTCTGGGTAGAGAAACTCCATAAAGATCAAGGCCCTGACTGACCTGATGGCTAAGACACAGCTCTGGGTGTTCAGAGCACTGCTGAGTCCTACAGCCACATCCAGGGAAACCACATGTAGAACAAGTCGAGGGGGATGCTCTGTGCCCTAGGAGGGCTAGACCTGTCCTTATTGGTCCTACATAGAATCANACCTCTCTGGCTCTGCTGGCCACGCTTCTCTTGCTGCAGCCCAGGATGCCATTGTGCTTCTGGGCTGCCAGCGTGCACTGTTTGCTCATGGCCAGCTTCTCAGCCACCAGCACCCCAAGGCCTTTTCTGCAGGGCTGCTCTCTATCATCAGTACATTCTCCTTTTAATTTTATCCACATGAACAGACTATTAAAACACCCCTCCAAACCCACCTTTTGCTGCCTTGGATCACCCTGTGTGCCCAAGCCCTGTTGTTGCCCTGGGTCACTCCTGCAGGCGTATTCATGGCACACAGTTTCTCTGACTTGGATGATGAAAGGATAGCCTCTAAAAGCACTTCTACTTTCCCCAAAGCTTGGAGTGAAATTGAGGCCAGAAACATTTCTGGGCATAAGCTTGGCTCTGGGCATGTTAGGACTTTGTCCTGTGGGGTCTGCATGGGAAGGGTTTGGAGAAGATAACTCCTGCTCTGCAGCTCTACTCCATCAGCCACCTACCAAAGAGTCAAGCAGCCAGGGCAGTGAAGCAGAGCTCAAAGCTCTGGACTTGATCACTTGGAAAGCAAAAGAGAAGAGATTCACCCATCAGCTCTTTTTTTCCTTCTGGCAACTCTCATTGTATTTTGGGCACAGATGCTCAGACTTGGTGCTGGTAACTGATGATGAAACAAATGGCCTCAGGAGACCTAAACAGCTGCAGATGCAGGAATGGGAATAGGGAGATGCATGTGGTAATCAAAATCTCCAGGGCTTGCTTCAGGGTTGTACTGTACCAGGCCCTGGCTGCTCTTCAAGCCATGCTTTCTGCACGCTGAGGCTTGCTGGGATCTCAGCCTTGGCAATGCCTGTAAAGATGCTCCTCTGGGCTTTTGGGGCCTCTCAGTTGTGAAGGTCCCCAAGAGGACAAGATACCACACAAGGGCACCAGAGAATCAAGTATCTCACATCTTCCCAAGGAAATCCAAGTATAAACCCACTGTACATCTGCCCACCTCCAAGTAGGGCTGGGCACTGCTGCCTTATAGGGACAACCTGGCTCTGGGCTCTGCACCATGGATTTGCCCCCAGTGCCATCAGCTGCTGGCAGGGAAAGGGATGCTCAGCCAAGGTGTTGCTCATGGTATTCCATCATTTTTGTCAAGGTGATTTATTTCTAGTGGAGACATTTGGGGAAAAACAGCTGTCAGGGACTTGCAAGTACTATGAGAGCACACCAAAGATGGGCAAGGCTCCAGAAGACTCATCTGTTTTTCTACAAGTGGGTTTGTTGTCTACCTGGGAGGGAAGGAGATTGCTTGCCTTTCCCAGTACAAGAAATCATAGGAGGCTTGCTGCTGACCTCCAGCCACAATTCAAATGCTCCAAATGTTGGGGTTTTTTTCTCACAAATGAAAAACAAACACGTGGGCAAAGGAGAAGGGTGAACAAACCTCCCTGATTCACCACTGCCAACACAAGATCTCCCTGGTTCCCTGCCACAGCACTGGGCCATACCTGGCCTGCAAGTCACAGAGGGTTTTCTGCAGGTGCTGAGCTGTCCCACCTGAGGCACCTTTTGGGGTGGGGTTGCCATGTCCCTGAGCACCCCAGGCCCTTGGTGTGACCTAACAGATGGTCACTGCTCCCACAGCCCAAGCAGCTCCAGCCAGGCACAAACACTGCCTGGAGTGAAATTTGGCTTCAGCCTCATTGTTTTTTTGTTTTGAGGGCAGCACTCCTCAGTGAAATGCAATGTGCTTGAGAGCTTGAATCTCCAGGCTCAGCCAGAGCAAAACCAGGAGGTCTAGCATTCCGTGCTGGAGTTATCTATGACCCCCTTGGTGCTCAGGCTGCCTTACAGCCACCTCCCACACACTATTCCCCAGGGATGACCAGAGCAAGCTTCCTTAGCCATGCACACAGGCTCTCTGCCCAGTTTTGGTGTGAGGACACTTGCTGACAGCAAGGCATTGTTTCTCTGTGCCCCACAACTCCCTGATCACAGTGAGGACCAGCAGCAATCCTGCTGCTCAGCAGAGAAGTCCCTGCTCCTTACTCATGCTCATGTTGACACATCCCAACTCCAGACTGCAAGAGGTATTTAATGTCACTAACAAGCCTGTGGGAATGGCACATTTCACTCAACTCGGTGCTTAGTTGAGCTATTTGTGCCTTTTAAGTCAAAGCCATTTGAAAGCCCAGGGCTGAGTAGGTATTTTGCTCAGCCACTCAAGTGACCTGAATTGCCAAGCTGGGCTCTGCCGGGGCTCCCTGTCAGAGCTAACAACCCTCTCGAGCAGAGCAGGACCTGGATCTTCATCAGGGATGAGTCGGCTGCACCACTAGCTGTCAACTCTGCTGCTTCTCAGCTGAGTCTCGCCCAATTTGACCCCGAGGAGTGTGTTGGACTCACCTCTCTGGCTCTTTGGCTGCCCCAGTTCTCAGCTCAGTGCTAGTCACAGCGTGGTGTTAATGGTAAGTGAGGGTGGCTCAGGTGCACTCCCACACCACAAACTGCATCGCTGCTCCATGGAGGAAAGAAATAAGTGTTATCCCCAGGTCACAGCCCTGCAGCCAGCTCAGCCCTCACCTCCCAAGGCAATTGTGCAAGCTCAGCAGCCACTGTTTTTTCCCCAACCCTGAATTTTTTCTCCTCAAATTTTTTGTTCAGCCCCCCTGATACAGGCATGAAGCTTCCCACCATCTGTGCAAAGCTTTGCATGGGATGGCTCTGCTTTTCCTTTTCCTTTCTCACCCCCAAGCCCTGCAGCTGAGTGGGACTGTGGAGCAGACAGCTAACCTCAGTGCTTGCTCACATCTGTGCCAAGGTGAGCAGAAAGCCCTCCCCTGCTCAGGGCACCAGCACCACTGGTGGCCTNTGGACTTGCTGATCTTAGAGGTCTCTTCCAACCTGTTTCTGATTCTGTGATTCTGTGGGGGCAGCTCTGTCTCTGTGCCCAGTGGCAGCATGGGGAGAGCCAGCAGTGCCTTGCCCAGATGAGCTGCACTCAGCCAAAAGCAGGAGCTATTTCTGGAAAGCAGCTTCTCCAGGAGTAGAGGTGGCAGAACTGGAGTGCATTGACTGAAAAAGAAAAGCCCTGGTCTTTTGAAGGCAAAAGGAGGTTTCCCAGGCTCCCACAAGGGAGGATGGGTGACATCCTTGCCAAAAGAAGAGAAGAGGCAGCAGCACTGGGAGGCAGGAGGGCTCCACGGGAGCACCAAGTCTATTTCAATCACATGTAAAGGTGCCAGATCTGCTGTTGTTGCAGAGCTCCATGAAATTGGTGACATCTGAGTAGAGTTCAGCTGAGGAGCAAGGCTGCTGAAAGAAACAAAGTGACTTTGGGCTTTGACGCTTCCTCCTGACACACACAAAGGTGATTTGTGGTTCAGAAGAGGAGGAATTTATCATCCAGAGGAGTTGGAACAGAGCTCAATGTTTACACAGGGAAGAACAAGGCAGGCAGCGAGAGCAGATATATTTATACTCATCCATTAATAAAAGAAGTCAAGTCAACCATACCTTTGTGCTAAAGTTAGAGCACAGCACTCAGCATGTCCTTAAAAAGGCAAGGAAGTTTTGGCAAACTGGGACAGCTGCTCCTGGTGCTGGCTCTGCCATCCCCTCGTGCCGCAGCAAAGCAGCCAAACGTGGCAGGCTTCTCCAAGCAAGAGAGTCTGGCCAGGGGCTAGTGGTCACCACCCCTCAGGAACAAAACAGTCTCTGCTCCACCTTCCAAAGCCTGCAGAAGGAGACTTGTCTCTTCCCAGGAACAAAAATCCTCCAGTTTGACTCCAGTACCCTCTTTACTTCCCTGGTCATAGGGCTCACACAAGCTCTGAGACTTCACCTCTGCTGCAGGAGAAGCTGAGGGCATGCTGGTCACAGCACACTAGAGCTGGCCCTCTTGATGAGAACTTGGTTTGTGGGGCTGGTTCCATCAGCCAGCAGAAGGGAGAGGAGCAGCACCCAAAGGTTAAAGGCTTGGGTTGTCACTGAAGGGTCAGTGGGAGCCCAGGGTGAACAGAGAGCACCTAGGACAGTAGATGGTTCATCCCAATGAGTTAGCAATAGGACTGGCCAGCATGAGTCACTGGAAGCTCCTGAGTTAGGCTTTGACCTTCAGAAATGCTGCAGCAAGTCCCTTAAGCCACAGTTAAGGCTGGAGTTGTCTGGCTTTACCTGCCAGGTGCCAGAGTGTGTTACAACACCAGTGGGAAAGACCTAGTGAAGTCAGATCTTTGTTCCTTGCAAGCTGCCTATAGAACCCAATTGTCTTTCTTGACAAGCACATTAACTCTTGCATATGTTTCCCTCTTTCTCCTCTCTTCACCACCCCATCCCCAGCTCTCCCCCCACCTCCAGCCCTCGAACAACACTGGAAGCTCTTCCAGTTCATCTGGAGCCAGTGCTGGATTTGCTATGATCATGGTTCTGATAAACAGAGCAACCACAAAAAATACATCTTGTCTGAGTCAAAGTTAAGTGCACTGCAGTTTTTCTTCTCCATACTCAAGTGAAACAGCCACAAGTGACAATTAACCTCGGGCCTGTGCAGGGAAGGAAACAGGGCTGCAGGTAAGCACAGGAGCCACAGGTCACCTCTCACCTCACAGGACATGATGAAGTTATTGGCACTCCACAACCCATCTCACCTCCAAGCTCGTGCTGAAGATGCTAGTTCCATGTACTTGACTGACCTTTGAGCAAGACCTGGGACTNAAACTGAAGGAGGGGAAATTTAGATTACAGATTATGAGGAAGTTCTTTCCCCAGAGAGTGGTTAGGCACTGGCACAGGTTGTCCAGAGAGGTTGTGGCTGCTCCATCCCTGGCAGTGTTCAAGGCCAGGCTGGATGCAGCCCTGGGTGACCTGGGCTAGTGATTGGCATCCCTGCTCAGTGTGGGGAGGTTGGAACTAGATGATCTTTAGGGTCCCTTCCAACCTGCCCATTCTAGGATTCTATGATAGATGACCTCCACAGGACTCTTCCAATCAGAATTACTCTACAACTTTGTGATTTTTCTGTATAAAGACAGAAAGGAAGCATGCAAATAACTCTCCCTCCCACAGCAGCTGCTAAGCTCTCCTATCAGAAGGATGCTTAGGCCAGTCCCTGGGCCAGTGTAGTCCATAGCAGGCCAGCAGCCAAACCCCAAGGACAAATCATCTTTACCACTGGCATAGGGATCAGTGCTTCTTCCTGGGCTTCCAGGCTCAAATCTCCTGATGCAGCTTGTCAGTCCCAAGGCTCCTGATGCAGCCTTAGCAGTCACACTGACCTCACCCTCGAGCTCTCCTGCCAATTCAATTTGAATTGAGACTCATTTCCATAAGATCCAAATGCCTTCCAGCAAACCTTATCATTTATTGACTAAGTCCCCAGTCACAGCCACATGGCACAGGATTCTCACTCAGTGACCTCAGGCTGGCACCAAGGCCCAGGGCTGGGAGCCCACCTCCACCTCCAGGTTGTTACCAAACCCTCTTCTGAGCTACTACCTGATGTGACAGCAGTACCCTTGCCCTCAGTGGATGCTACCTACACCCACTTAAGTAAGCACTATGGCTTGCAGTTGGCTGGGACTCAAATGGTTTGTCTGTTATTTGTGATCATTATTTACAGTTATAGAATGTATTCATTCAGTTGTGTTTCCTTCTTTACCTAACTTGCAGTCCCTTCAAAGTACTCACACCCTCTTCTTTAATCAGAGCCACTCTTGATAAACCTGCCTCAAGCAATGCAGTAATATAAGAATCACACAATTGTCACGGTTGGAATGGACCTTAAAGCTCCTCTAGCCCCAACCCCAGGGACACGTGGCACTAGAGCAGCTTGCTCCCAGCCCCAGCCAGCCTGGCCTGCAACACTGCCAGGGCTGGGGCTGCCACCACCTCTCTGGGCAACCTGGCACAGTGGCTCAGCACCCTCCTGGGGAACAGCTTCTGCCTAATGTCTAATCTACATCTCCCCTGCTCTAGTTTGGATCCATTTCCCCTAGTCCTAGCACTACCTGACAGCCTAAAAGGTCCCTCCCCAGCTTTCTTGTAGCCCCTGTAGATCCTGGAAGGCCTCAATAAGGCCTCCTGGGAGCCTTCTCTTCCCCAGACTGAACAATCCCAAGTCTCTCAGCCTGTCCTTATAGGAGAGGTGCTTTGTAAGAGAGGTCACTTTTAACAACTTAGGAGTGAATTCCATTTTCTGGCTTTGCCCTGAAATGAAGGTAGGCTGGAAGTCCTGGAGCACCTTTGCTTCCCTTTTGAATCATGCCTCTCCATTCCCTTTCTCCCAGAACAGCAGGGCTTCACTTCAGGGCCTCTCCCAGCCTCACCGATGCAGGATCCCTTCATCAGCTCTTCCTCAATGATTATTCAGCTCTGATTTCTGGCATCTAATTTTAGCAGTTACTGTTGAACATCCTCTTGAGTTATTGTTAGAATGAAATGAGGATCATCTGACAGGAACACACTGCAGCTCCTTGGTAAATACCGGCAAGGAATGCTTAAGCAGCTCACACCTTCCTGCATCAGTATCCAGGGACACTCCTGGACCCATCCCTTTTGTTCCCACTCCTTTTGTTGCATTTCCAAAAGGAATAAAATCCTGTGCTGTCCTCAATCACACTGGCATATTTCACTGTCTCCTTTTGCTCAGTTATCAGTTTCCAGATGCAAATTGGCCACAGGGACTTATGACTTGTTATTTTTAGGCTCATTTCAGTGGAAAAGGCATCCGATTACACGGAGATATAGTTGCATGACATCTTTCACTTGAGGATCTCTAAGCATTTCGTAGAATATGAATGAATTTCTGCTTGTCTGCAGCAATACTGCTTTTACAGGCAGGAGAACAGGAGCAGTGATTAAAAGGCATGTCCAAACTCCCAGAGGAAATGCAGGCAGAGCACAGGAACACCAGCTTCCAGTCGTGTCTGCTAACTATTAAACCTGTGCTAACACAGACAGCAGGAGAATGGCTACACAGCTACCACAGAAAATGCTGATACTGTCATTTGCAGTGGTTGCCTCTCCCTCCACACTGCCAGGGTCAAACACAGATTAGGCTTGGAGGCAGAAAAGGTAGGGAAAAAAAAAAGGCTCATTACCAAATAGCAGAGCAATGTCCCTTTTCTGCTAATAAGCAGCAACAGGAAAGAATGGCAGGGGAAAAAAAGGCATGGAGTTACAGAGAGAGCAGGGTGTGAAGCAGGGTGTGGGATTCTCCCAGCCTGACTCACCAAGGCTTTGCCCTTGATCACTGTGAGAAGATCCTATCTCCCCAGCTCATTCTTCAAACCAGCTTCCCTTCTCTGCATGTTCCCTTGCCAGGGAAAAGCACCAGCAGCATTCATCCAGAGGCACTGACAGACAACAGGCAGGAGCCAGCAGAGTGGTGTTTCTCTCTTTTATTTAAAAACAGTGCTTCATAACCATTTGCAAAGGGTTAGGAAGGGTTTCCCCCCTTGCTTAGAGTTTATAAAAGCCAGCAACATGATCAATAATTTATACACATGGATAGTAATACAAAAAAAAGGAATAAAAGCTAAAGTTCTAACTACTCCGACCTTCACAATTCCAGCTACTTGATAATAATAGGAATAACCCAATGAATACTGTATGGTCTGAAAGCTACTATACAATATGATACTTAACGAGGGAGGGCGGGAAGTTAGAGGCTGTCACAAAGCCCTGGGATGCAGATACTGCTTCTCCAGAGTCAGCAGGGAAATGGGACCCTGGGCAAGCGGCTCGGGCGTCCTAGGAAATTGTCTTGGGGAAGGGAACGTGTCCCACTCGGCACACGTCCTGTTCCCTGTGGTACCTGGCAATGGGAGGTGCTGGGGGGACCGTGTGAAGGGGCAAGTCGGTCGCTGCCCTTGGAGGTGCTGTGGCATCTCAGCCTTGCACTGAAAAGCTCCAAGTCGCAAGTAGATCACCCTGTGAGGTCAGTGAAGTACTCCACCAGTTCCAGATCACTCATCAGCCCTGGCTCTTGGATGCTATCAGCCCCAGGTTTTAGCTCCAGCTATTTACAAGCAGGATTTATCAGATTATAAAATAAAACCCAACAAAACCCAACCCAAACCAAACCCAAAACCAAATCATTTTCCCCTGGGGTAAAGGAGGATTATTTTGTCACTTGATAGCACAGCCACGTCGAGTTGCCAGAACTACAACGTGTGCACACCAAAAAACTGACAACAGGGAAAAAAGTAGTTGGAAAACATGACCCAAACTGAGACTACTCATGTGGGAGGCCTGATTTCTGGGAAGAATTCACTCCTCAAGGGAAGTGACAAGCCCTTCCCCCCCCAGCAGAGAACTGGGAATCTGGCAAGAGATTTATTGACCCAATTCAGAACTAAAAAAAATAAAGAAAAAATAAAAAGGAAAAAAAACCAAACCAAACCAAACCCTATTCCTAAGAACAACTGGCATTTTGCTGCCTGCCAGCCCAATGCCTATTCAGGTGGACGGCTTTAGACACCAGCAATCTCCTGGCAAAATCAGGGAGGAGTTTTGGCTGATGTGTTCTTGCTCTTGCCTAAGTTGAGAGGCAGCATGGGAAGCTTGTCTCCTGCACCAGCCTGCTATCCAGAGAGGACAACTGCTCACAGTGCTCTCAGCCACCAGCAAGAAGGTGCCTTCCAGGGTTAGTGGTGGCAATGGAGACAGGGCTGGGACATCCCAAGTGCTGCTGAAGCTGCCATTGATGCAGAGGGACGGGGCTAACCTACCAGCTGCCGGCAAGAGCAAAGCGTACCGGGAAGAAACCCCAGAGCCTACTTGCCAAGGGTCCCATTTCACCCGCTGGCTATCAGATTCCTGCTTGCCTTATTGACTGGAGTTTTCCTTGTAGAAGAGACGTTTACCAGGGTTGGAGGGTGGAGCAGGCAATCAGTAAGGTGGGGGTGGAGGGAAGGGGCTTTTCAGACATTAACATCACCAAAAATAGTGTTTTATGCAACAAAGAATCAAGTCTCACTGGTGTATACTACAAAATGTTTGACATTTTCCAAGAGCATGACAAAATCAAAACACAAAAAGTTTACATTGGATGTTCATCTTGTTCACTTAGGTTGGGGTTTTACCTCCCCCCCCCTCCTATTTTAAAACAGTGCAAACAGGTTACACACTTTAAAACTCACCCCTCTGCACCAAGGACAGTATTCCCAAGACCCTGCCAGGCTGGAGAGTCACAGGCAGGAAGCCACCTGCCACGCTGCCCATGTGCTCACCCTTTGGAGCTAGACTCAGCAAAAGCACTCCCCAGAGCTGTTGTGTGACATTCCCTTTATTGAATTCCTAAGTGCTCCCTGAACCTAAGTTCTCTGCTTGCCTCCTTCCTTAGGGGCTGGGATAGGAAGCTACAGAGAGGGACAGTTTGGGGAAAAAACGTGGGTAGGAACTGGGAGGCTCTGCTTTGTGTTCCCCACTGCCAAATCTCTGGCTGCTGCAATTGAAACCCCAGCAGCCAGCATCTCTTCTCTGCCAAGGAAATGGTTTCATTAACCGTTTCATAACTAGCACTTAAGTCAGCTATTCAGATCCCCCTCCTCAGCTCTTGCTGGGCACTTCACATCCACAGATCTCAAAACAGGGGAGAACAGGGGAGAACTTCCACTTCACTGTAGGGATGGGGAAGCAAAGTCTAGAGTACTGACACAACTGCTCCACAGTGACCCTTGAGGATCACTGACAAAGCCCTGCATAAAACATAGGTCTCGGACTCCTGAGCTAGCTCCTTCTTGCTGGGCAAGTCTGCTTTCTCTCAGACAACTCCAACAGCCAAGCCCCAGCTATTTTAAAACATGGCTTTGTCTATCTCAGCTCACAACACAGAACTGTTTAACCTGGGATAAGCTGGCTATGGCAGCCTCATACTGACCTCCTCCTTGTCTCCAGGTCCAGCCATGGCTCTTAGAAAAACTAACCCACCTAGAACAGTGCAGCCTCCTGGGACAGTGACACCAGACTGTTAACATGCTGGGCATCAATAGAACTTATACCTAGCACAGAAGATGCAAAACCAGTAGAAGTCATCTTTGTACCAGCACAACTGTACCCACAAGGAACGAGAGACCAGCAGCACGTTCAATCCATCACTTTTACCAGGATATCATATGCCAGCCAGACCTACTGCAAGACAGCACAAGGAGCAACACTTAAAGAAACATCTTTTCCTCTACATCAAGAAGAATCCCAGATGCCACCAGACTAGAAAGCGACAAAGCTATTTGCCAGGCTGCCTGTGCAGTTTCCTATGGAAAGCCAAGCCCTGCTTTGTGAGAGACCTGGGACTGCAGACCCATCACAGGGACAAGCACTAGCTGCCATCAAATAAGCCAGGACCAGTTTAAATCATTAAGTGTAATTAATTTTGCATAGGGAGATATAGGCTTTGCCCTCACTTGTTCAGAAGATGAATACAGACACAGCTTGGCTACTCTGGATTCACCTCAAGCCAGTTCATTACACATCTGAGTGAAACCAGAGTGCTGTTTGCCACGAGGGAAGAAAGACTCAAGAGCTCTCCTGCCACGGCACAACACTCACTTGAGAAACCTCGCTGCAAAATTCCTGCTGGTGTGCAAGTTTTTGGGAGGTCTGGTGCTCCAGAGACCTGGAGCCAGCAAGCTCTCTCCAGCACCTAGCTGTGCAAGCATCCTGGCGTCCCCTCTGGAGTTCACTGCTGAGAGCAGGAAGCTGGGCTCTCAGCAAGGATCTCGCAGCACGAACCACAGAGCTGAGGAGACACCGGCTGGGTAACACACCAGAAGAGCCTGGCAGGGAGCAACCGGAGCAGGCTGGGCTCAGATCCAGGAGGATCTAGAGCAGGTCTGACTCTGATATCACACAGCAGGGGACCAGGGACCCACAAAGGTTGGGTGCTGCTTCTGCACTAAACCCCTCACACTCCTCACAGGCTTGGGTGGGCTGAAGCTGCCATGCATAGACTCCTGCTCGGAAGCAGAAACGGGGCTGGTCTCCCTACTCCCAGAGAGGCCAAGCGGCAGAGGGACTGCAGCTGGCACTGCAAGGCAGGGGAGGGCACTTGGGGAAGGGAGAATCCATCTTTTCAAGGAGCTGCAGTCAGAACCAGCTGAACTGAAATGTAGAAAAGGGGCAGAGGAGTGAGCAGCTGCCCCTGCCGGGCTCTGGAAGCTGCGCTCCTCTCGCTCACAGCCTGCAGACCTGCTGCATCAGGAACTGCCTGGGGGCAAGGGGAGGTCTCACTCAATCCCTTCACCCACAGGTGGGTAGAACAAGTCCAGTAGAGGCTTTTGCTGCATCTCAGCTCCAGAAGTCCCCTGGCTGCCCTGCAGTGGAAATGGCTTCCCTTGAATATGACTATTTCTACCACGAGTCCTCCCTCCCCTACCCCAAAGTCAGGCAGTAAAAGTCCCCAAACACCCCGAGTCCCCCTCATTTCCTAGAGTTTGTGAAAGCCCCAACACCCTGTTCCCCCCTCCCCATTTTCAAGCTAACTAAAATATTTATATACAAACAACAAAAAAAATTGTCATAACAGCAACAAACCAAACTTTGGCTTGGAAAAAAAAAAAAAAGAGAGCTAAAAACCAACAATAAAACCAGGAAAAAAAAAAACCAAAAAGGTGGCCAACAGGCTGGCAGTTTGGTGTCCCCTTTATTTAGCTACTCCTCCAGAGAATCAATAGCTTTAGGGTCTCTAGCTGAACTAATGGCTTCCCCATTCTTCCCATTTGAGGTGACTCCTCTCTGCTGCACAGAGAGGCTATCTGTATCCCTTGGGAAGAGCAAACCAAGGTGTGGTTGTGCGTGGCTGGGCCAGGACACCTCCTCGACAGCTTGCTTAGTATTCACTGCAGGAGGCTTCCTACTCTGGTATCAGCAGTGGATGGAGAAGCTGGTGCACAACAGGAGCTGGAAAGGCTCTGCCACCAAAGCCACACTCCAAGCAGTCCTTCTCGGGGTGGAGAGCTCACCACCCCAGTACCAATCGAGGGAGTAGAGGCAGCCTAATAAAAGCACTCATCTGCATTTCTCTACCACACAGTTAGAGACCCTGCTTCTGATCACTGGGGTTTTATTGGGAGCACTCTAGAAGCCAGCAGCTGAGTGAGGAGGTCTGGAGAGCAGCAGCTCCCCCATCACAGCACAGCTCAGGCAGTCGTCTAAAAACACTAACTCTGAAACAGAGCGAAATCACCGTACACAAGAGCAGAAGGGAGATGCTCTTGGGAGTCCTGGAGCTCTCCCCTGGTTAACTCTCCCTGCTTCCAAAGCTTCTAAATGTAGTGTTTATATGGACTCAGCAGACCAGGTGCACAACTTTCTAGAAGAGGCTACAACACAACTATGTAAGGGCCTGAAATAGCTTCTGGTGGGAAGTTCCTATGAATTCAGAGCTTGCACAAACTTCTTCTACCTCCCCTTCAACTCCTGGCAGAAACAAAACTACTTCAGGATCACATTTAGCTATAAAAGACCCTCTTCCCCCACACCAAACCACAGGCTTGCCCCTCACTTCAAGCAGCTTACATGTGACTTGTTTTTTCCTCACTCATGTTATTTGAACCAGATGACTTGCAGCAGTGCCTGAGCAGCTCAGGATGAACAGCAGGAGAGACCTTGCACTGATGCATGGTTCTTCTGCCAGCGTTCTTCCTCTGCAAGGCTGCACAGTCATCACCTCTGCAAGCTTAATTGCTTGCTGTCCCCAACAGAGGTAACTCTGTGTGATGCTGCATGGCATCTGCCACTCCTCAAGGAAAGAAGGGGAGGAAAGGGACAGCAAGGGAGAAAGATCTTGAAAAGGAGGAAGGAAAACTGAGGTAATTACAGCCACCAGCAATGGACAACAATCAGCTAGAGGAGTAAGTGGGGAGGGACGGGGGACGGACGGAAAGGATGACACATCATCCTCATCAAAAACTCCTTTCAAAGTCTTGTCCCCTATGCAGCAGATAACAGCCAAAGTCTTTGGGCAGGTTGAGGAAATCTTCTCTTGCCAAGTCTAAAATCCTGATGCTGCTGACGCTGTCTCAAACTCATGCATGTCAGGTGGTGATAAAAACGAGGAAAGTCTCTGCATTTCCCATTTCCACACGTACATGACTATTTCCCACCAGCATTTAGGTCCCAGCCACAGCCAAAGAGTGCTTCCTCCTGCAGACCAGAAACATGGCAGGTAGAGACTTCTCCCCTCACGTCCTCCTGTCTCCCAGGCACCAAGCACCAGAGCCAGGGAAGTAACTCTGTCTGCGTGTTCCTGATTAATAATTGCATGATATCAGTTGCTTTCCTTATCACTAATTGCCTTTTCTGTGATTGGTAGGACAACCTATGCACCAACAAACAGACACAGAAATGCATCATTTTTACCACAGTTAAAAAAAAAACCAAACCCAAAAAAACAAAACAAAACAAAAAATGCACAATCTTTGGAACAAAAGAATTAAAGGCAGAAATTTAAAGGGAAAAAAAATACATATTCAAAGAACATAGTGAGGTATAAAAAAGTATTTTCTCTCTTTTGTTTTCTTTTTTTGTGTTTTTTTTTTGTTTGTTTTTCCTCCTCATCTTGCTATAGAGTTCCTCTACTAGTAAATATTGCAATAGCCAGGCCTCATGAACTGCGGGGGCTGTCCCACTTGCAGGGGGCTCATGTCACTTCAGTAGGGGGCAAATCGGCTGTAGCCACCTCGGTATAAACTCGCCTGTAGAAATTAAAGGAGAGAAGAGGTTGTTAGGAGAGGAGAACTGTGAAGAAATAAGACAGGGCAGCACCTGAATGCTCTTAGAAGTACTAATGGATGGGTCCTGGCACTGACCTGCCACCATCAGTACCTCTAAGAAGCAAGAGAGGAGAACCTTGCCTGTGAAACCAAAGACATGGTCCAGGAGGACATGCTCATCGCCAGCCAGCCGAGATCAAGTTTAGCAAACCTTGGTTTGAAATGAGTTCAGTACCAGAGAGGGGACTCATGAGTCCTCACCTCTGAGTCAGTTGTCTAGGCTGTCTTATAAACAGCCCAGGACTTCTAGGATGCTCTTAACCTCACCTTAAGGCAAAGGTGACAAGAGGATCTGGTCTCCTAGAAGTACCTGCTTTCCTTTCACTGATCCTAAAGAGAATCCACACCATGAGCTGAGGCTCCAATGGAGGTGCTACACTGCAGATAGCTATATTTAGGTGCCTTTTTATCTGAACACATTTGTATTCCAGCCTTTGCAACAACACAGAGAGATACTGTGCTGGCTAGCAGATGGGCAAGCATGTGTTTTCAGCAAGCTGCTCCACTCCCCTCCGATGCCAGCTAATCTCATTTCTGCCCTTGCATAACTACTGCTGGCAGACAGGAGACCGCATCCTTCCACTAGTGGAAGAGGGAACCAACTGGAGAAGCTTTGCTGCAAGATGTCACAAGAACAACTTATTCCTTTGCTTCCTAGAACTGATCTCTCAACATGCAACACAAGCCTTTCAAGTTAATGAAAATAGCAAGAAAGAGTGTCTTGCATCTCTAACTATTACTGATTTTTGACCTCTATATGACCTTAATACAGTTCTACTGCTTCAGCAACATTCTGGCTCCTGGCATTTCTAGTCGTTCTTCTACCATCTCCTGTGTACCTGGTAATGTACAAGACCAAGTAAGAACTCTTCTCCTACAGCCCAGCTCCTTTCCTAGCACACACACACACACAGATGCACACAGAACAACTGGGAACTCAGCACTGCAGCTAAGGACTTTTTCCTCCCTCAACAAAGATTTTCTGGGTGAGGTTTCATTCCTGGACACCCAGTGAACAGCAGTTCCCCATGCTGCAAATCAAAAACAGCACAAGAAAGAAAAATTCTACTTACCACAGCGCCAACTCCGTAGCTAGCGGCAGGGGCAAGGGCATGGTAAGGATCTGCTGTGTACACCCTGCCATAGCTGAAGAGAGAGAGAAGGGGGGGGGAAAGAGACAAAAACAAAGGTGTCACTTCAGGTGGGCAGAAAAACAGCTGTCTGACCACAGGCAATGGAAGAAGCAGCATGCCCTTCTACACATAGGTATGCATACATGCACACAGACACGCAGGCAGCCCCTCTCCAAAGAGATCCCATGGGCATGCTGCCAGGCATCCTATCAGATGGACAAGAGAGTGGCCTGTGAGGAGGAATGTGGTAAAAGCCACAAGCTGAACCTGTAGGAAAGAGGTCAGCACCTCTGCAATGACAGCTACTGCACCCCTTACCTCATGTGATGTGATCTGGGGGGAGGAGTGACTGCTGGCACTAGTGCTACTGGCATGGTAACAGCTGCTAAGTGGAAAGCAGGGAGGGATTCTCCAGAATGAGAGGGGAGTATAAACTGTAATGGTCTCACATGCCCTGGGATTAAAACACAGCCTCACAGCACAGGAGATGAAAAATGTTAAGGCAAGCACTCTGATGATGATAAACCTTCGTATCTATAGAGAGCTGCATGTTAAAGCATCCTAGAGTAGCCTAGGAGCTAGGTCACTTTCACTTTATGGACAGGGAGAGAAATGCAGCCAGTGATTTAACAGCCTGCCCAGAGTCTCAGAGCAAGGAGCTGGCAAGGCAAGCCAGGTCTTTTGACTCTGTGGCCATAACCACACTTCCCCCTCTGCACAGAGAATTATCACAAGGCTATCTAAGAGGCCAGGATCTGTGCCAGCTCACAGACACTGGAGCAGAACGTGCATTCAGCCCTTCCACGTTGTGTTGTGCATGCATGTATGTGCATGAGAGTGCAAGTAAGACAAAGAAAGAGGGGAAGGAGGACTGTAATGGATCAGTGCTCCCTGAATCCCTGAGCACAGCTGAGCCCCCATGGCCTCCTTGCCCCTTACATACCCATCGCTGTAAGCTGCTGCAGCGGCTGCAGCGGCTGTGGCTGCTGTTGCAGTAGCAGGCTGTGCATATCTGTAGGCTGCGTATCCACCCTGCAGGAGAGAAGAGAACTGACTTTACAGATACCTGTCCACCCACGAGCAGCCTCAAAATTAAAATGAAAGTCACACACATCACAAGGAGAGGAAGTGTTTCAAACTGCATCAGCTCCCATGTCATGTCCTATTGCAAGCACCGCCCGTTAACTCAGCTACATTCCTTTCCTCAGAAGGACCAGGGAGACTATTCCATTATCCCATTTAGCAGAGGGAATAAACTAAAACAAGCCTGTGCATGGTTACATCCCTGCAGGAAATTCAGTTTGTCATGAAGGAACTGAAAACTAGGAGAGAGCTTAGATCTTGCATACCATGGAATTTGGACGTCCCCCTCCTCTTAGGCTAAGATGGGCACTCAGGCTAGAATCTCATCTGGTCCAGAGGTGTTAGAATTATCAGTGGCCAGAGAAGGAAAAGATGGCTGGAGAAGACAGTCCCTGGTGGTCTCAGGGCTGGCAACATGCAAAGTGCCACCAACACCAACCAGATCCTTCTCCCTTCCCTCCATGTAAGAAGGGGACAGGTCAGGGGAAGTTAGGACAGAACAGTCTGTACTGCTGCTGCACTTCTATCTGTGCTACACACCTGTAGTGAAGGTCTCTAAAATGCTTCCCCTGCTAAGAGGTAGTTACTAAATATGTACTTACAGCTGGGACAGCAAAATGCCAATCCTGACCCAGGGGAAGGCCTGCAGGTCTCCTCCTGAACTCCCACAGGGAGCTCTTGGGGCAGAGGAAGAACTGGCTCAGCCAGGCAAACCTGCACAGCCTGGAGTAATGGAGGGTGGAGGCTAGCCACCTTTCAGACCAGGGCTAAAGGCTGCATGGCAGGCAGCAAGGAGGGCTCTGAAGCCCACATTAGGTCTTTCCTTATTGTACACTTTTAAATACATTTTTGTTAACTTGGAAGGGAAGGCAGGGGACAATGGTAAGTGAACTGTGTGGCTTTGATTGGCTAGAAACACAGTAAGTCATAAAGAACATCAGAAAATTCCAGATGGCTTCTGACTTTTTTCCAATTGGCATTTCAGAGTTTGAAGGACCTGAAGGCAAACTTCAGCTCTCCACCTCCAAAATCACCTCAACATACCTCTACCACTTCCTCCCTATAGATCTTTTGTGTATATGTAACTGAGAGTACAAGATCAGCTCTAGCAGAGGGCTGCATGTTTGCTCAGCAGTGCTCAGTTTTGAGCTAGGCAGCTTTTAAATTGTAAGTCATGATTTTAAATGACTTTTGGTTGCTTTTGTGGGGCCTGTGTTAGCCCCAGGAAGGCTAATGTGCTGTCTAAAACATGCCTGGAGACCCTTTCCTACTCTGGAGGAGAGGGACTTACAGCCTCTTCCATCTTCTAATTATTAGAAGGAAGAGCAACACCAATACACACCTCTGGATACAATACAGAGCCTGAAAGAGCTGTTACAGTCTTGCCCTTTTCATCTCATCTAGCTGTTTCAATCCCTGCATTTTGAACTGGTGGCTTAGGGATGTTCAGCTTGGCTTTGCCATGCTGTCATTGTAACACCATTACTCCCACCTCCAAAACAGGATGGAGACAAGAATGAGGTGCAGCCTTAATCCAAATCAAACCTTCCTCAACCTCACCAAATCAAGACAAAACTTCCTACCAATGTCACTGTGGTATTCCCTGAAGCTTCCTGAGCTCTTGATGGGCTCTGTCACTTGGGCAAGAGGTAGGAGACATTTTTGCACATCCCAGTTCCTACTCTGCCAGCCACATTCCAGAGCAGAAGCCATTTCCAATGTGCCTGGCACATCCTCTGGACATGACAGCAAGATGCAGTTTGAAACCAAAAAGGGTTATCATGTAATTCTCTTTTAACTCATGTCTCTCATCAAGGAAAACAAAACAAATCCAAAACAGAACCAAAACCAAAAAAAATAAAACAAAACAAAAAAAAAAAGAAGAAAAAAAAGAAGAAGGAAAGAAAGGAAGAGTTGGGATCAGGTGTGGGAGGGGGAATGGCGTAACATTGATTAATCAAAATTAAAAACTAAGCATGCTGACATCTGGAGCTAGAACAACCAGCAAAGTCACCACGTTCAGACTCATATTGGCTAGTTCTATCCATCCCAGCATTCTCTTGGGACAGCAGTTGGCCCTAGGCTCTACCAACAAGCTCAGTGAAGTACACAGCCTCAAGTACTAGAGCGTGCAGCCACAACAACCTGCTATTACGGAGACAGTCAGTCACCACTGGAGTTAACATTCCAACCTCCACGACTCCCCAAGCCTCCCAACCCCTGCCCCCCAAAATGGCTCCCACCCTAGCCCTGGCCCACACCACAATGTTAATAATTATAACAAGCAATAACCCATCTGTTATATCAGAGAAGGGAACAGAGACTCCACTGAGAGATTTAGAGCGGGATGTTAACATTTCTTCAGTCAACTGCACAACAAACAAACAAAACAAACAAAAAAAAAACAAAGAAAAAAAAACAACAGGAGAAATAATTCATTGGAGAAATGAAGTTAAGGAATAGCTGACGTGTATTGCTTTTTAACCATGCACTTATGCAAAATTGAAGCTACTGTTAATTTAAGGAACAAAAAAAAAAAAGGTCACAGGCCAGAGGTACACAAGCAGTCAGCTCAAAGCAGGCTGCAAGCTCTACTTGTGTGTACTTCAAACCAAACCAAAAATGGGGATTATAATGGCTATGGCACCTTCCTGTCATAGGAGCAATGAGTGTGGACAGCTGGGGGATGCATTTAGCATGATCAGCAGGTCCAAATACACCAGAAGAGGGTGAAGGGGAGAGGAGAAAAGTTGCAACTGTTACTTGTTATTTATTTCAGAAATGCCTTCACCAAGCTCTGGGACCAGTACAAAGCAAAGGAGATACTGGGCAGGTTGATGCTCCTGTTCTCCATAACCCAGGACCCACCTAGAATTCCATCAGTGTATCTAGAGCACTGCTTAAGTTTGCTCAACACACCAGTTACTTTCTCCTGCTATTCCTGCTCACACATACTGTTACGCAGAACTCATCTGTAACCTCAGCTTCATGAACCTAGAAGTCACCTCTAGTGACTTCTGATGACACTCATTTTGGGTAGTCTAGAAAATATAAACCCTAAGAGAGCAGAGCATCTTCAACAAACATAGAATCCTACAATGTCCTGAGCTGGAAGGGACCCATGAGGATCATGGAGCCCAACTCCTGTTTATGGACAGGGCAAGCCCACGAACTCCACCATTTNAGCCACGACTTCTCTAGGGAGCCTGTTCCAGTGCTCCACCACCCTCAGGGGGAAGAACCTTTTCCTAACATAACATGAACAACATGTTTCCCAATACAACAAATAGTAATTAAGGAAAAAAAACAACAACAACCAAAAAAGGTCCTTTCAGCTGCACCACACTGCTCCAGTGCCACAGCCAAACTGCAACAGAAGATACCACTGAGTGGCACAGTCCCTGAGAGCCAGGGCAGCCATGCAAACTCTCACTCCATCTGTTTAAAGGGAAGTGATTCCACAGGGACAGCTTTATCCATCTAGGTTCAGGTGTTAGAATCTCAAAGAAATGAGTGTGGCTGAGCTTCTTGCAGATGGTAAGTCAGAGACATTTCTGTCCAAGGGACAGTTTGAACACTGCCTCAGCAAGGCAACAGGGGAACTAAGGAAAAGGCTTATGCATTTTTAGTGGGCAGTAAATAACAAGTCTAAATGAAGACTCGTCCTTTCCAGTACAGTCTTTTGAACTGTCTGGGGAGTATGTGGGAGAGATGAACACAACCCTAAATGTTGCTTATCTTAATTCAAGTTCTCTTTGTCTGAATACCCTGCCAGTATTGCTGGGGCTGTGCTAAAGCCCTTTCCCCACATCAATGTGCAGTGTTTGAGCCTAGAGATCTCAAGTGTCAACCAACCACATTTTCTCAGGTAGAAAATGACTCCTCTGTGATGTTAAATTCCTTCTTTAACATGAGATGACAGCTTTTTCAATACTGTTCTATGTTCCCTGAAATAACACAAACACTGCAAAACAACAGATACAGGAAGCTGCAATTCCAACTAAAGCAGCATTCCAATTACTGAGCATGTTAAGGTAGATGAATGAGTACTTTAGGACTACACAGTTCAGCCCAAATTAAGTTCATCTTCTCTTCCACTCTTCGGGTCCATATTAGGTGATCAATCCAAGGAGAACATGAGGAAATCCAAAACTATGGCTTACTATGTCAGTGTATCCCATGATATAAGCCTCCCTTTCTGCCTTACACAGGCACAAAGTGTGTGACTGGCCCTCTTATGCCCCAAAGACTCTTTATGCCACTAGACACAAGCAGTCTCATAACCCTGGAGAAATGGGTAATTCATGCTATTGGATACATTTGACCACCTGCCAGGTTTAGGCAGTGAGCCCAATCTTAGGATCTTCTGTCCTATCTCAGATGTGTTTTCCCACCCCCAAACTGCCCTCAAACAGATGTTAAGAAGCAGAAAGGGCTAGAACCATTTCCAAGTGTTTCTGCATTAGAAGGGTAGCATATGTGCACCAGGAATGAGCATGAATGGAATTAAAAGAGGTGACAGGACAACGGTGTCCATTGCAGCAGGTGCTTTTATATGGGAATGGGACAAGCATGACCTTATTAACCCTTCCATTCAATTGGCAGTAGTATTATTGGTTGGTTTTTGTCAATGCAATGCCACTCTGTGTGAAATCTGGACACATGCCACCCTGCTGCAGCAGGGGCTGGGATCACACGGGAGTCTGCGCTGCCCTAAGCAAGCCTCTGTTCCCATCTCTAACGTGGTGCTGGAATGGTTAGTATAATTCAGTTTGTTCCACTGCAATCCACAATCTGATCGGTTGGCAGGTCACACTGGCACTCCTACCTGAGGGATTTTAGCGCTAATGATTGGTTCCTGTAAGACTATTCTATAACAGAACACAGGAAGAGCAGTTCAAAAAAACACAGCTGTGGAAAGAAACAATCATACAAACAGCCCACATGGGGCTCACCAGCCTTTTCTTTCCAGGGGATGCAAGCACGCTTCTCCCAGGAGGAAGCGGTCTTCGCATGGGGTGCCTTGGTTTGGGTCCCCCCCACCACCCAGATTGACCCCAGTGGAGAAGAAAGAGAAACCTTTCTTATCATCCTGCATCCTGGGGCAGGCTTGTTTTAGGAATTCAGGTGTTTTGTCAGAGTGGGAATGTGTCCAATAAGAGACGGAATCCTTCTTTACAGAAGAAATGGCTAGCAGGATGGTTGCCCCAGGAAAGAAAAACAAGGAGTGAGGAACAGGAGGAGGAGGAGGAAAGTGAGAAACCTGTGCATAACACGTATGCAGAAAAAGCAGCCCAAACATGGGACACTTCACCTTGCCTAATACTAGCCACTCCCTACCAGCTCAGCTCCTTTCCACCCTTCCTTGACACATAGAACCAGAAAGGCTGGAAGAGACCTCTAAGATCATCAAGTCCAACCATCCCTAGCACTCCCATGCCACTGAACCATGGCCCTAAAGAGAGCATCTACATGTTTCTGAAACCCCTCCAGGGATGGTGACTCCAGCACCTCCCTGGGCAGCCTGGGACAAGACTTAACCCTTTCAGTAAGGAAATTTCTCCTTATATCTGACCTAAACGTCTCCTGCTTCAACTTGAAGCCATTTCCTCTTGTCCTTTCCCTGTTAACCCTGGAGAACAGACCTACCCCATCTCATTCCAACCTCCTTTCAGGTAGTTGCAGAGAGACACAACCCTACAGACAGAAATGACCTAAGGGAATCTCAGTTGAACTTTTCCCTGCTACCTTGTGCTGACTGAAGGATCCTCTGCCATCCCCTCCAGAGTCTGGACAAGCCTTTCACAGCAGCCAGAGGGATGGGAGCATGACAAACCAGTGAGGCACAGGGACACTGTCATCATTCCACATGGGCAAAGCAAATTGTCTGGAAGGGTAACTTCATGTTTGGACTACGGTAACTTTATTTTCCTGAGCTCCATCAGAAGGCTCTGGGCAGCAATAACATAAGAAAAAACAGCACCATCTACCTTGATGAGTCCCTCTTCTATTGTCCTACTTCCTGACAGACCAGAGCCACCAGCAGCCAAGTTGTCAGAAGTCTACCCAATGGTTCTAAGCTGACTTGGGAGCTTGGTTTTGTGTTAAGTGATGCTACTGCAATGCAGCACCATGTAGTCATGGGATTCCTCATCACTGAAGCCTCTGTCCTTAAAACATGTTAAATGAGCCTCTCTTCCCTACCTGCAAGAGAAGCTCTAAAGGAGCTTTCTCAAAAGCAGCAGGGAATAATCCTGGCCAGTCTGCCCTTTCAACATGACAGCCTCTTCTGTGCCATACTCAGAGGGAGGAGGCACTAAGCATTGCTCATTTACTGGCCACTTGCTGTGGCCAAGTGAGTGGTCTGTGAAGCTGGTGTTTTAGGAGTGAGAACCCTGTGTAGTCCTTGACACAGTTTTATACAGGAACACCTGGCTAGGCAGATCAACTTTTAATGGACTACACACACGACAGTGTCTTTAAGAACAAAGAAATGCACCTGGTATCTCTCTGTGCAGAGAGCATGTCTTCCAGCTGCTGTAACTGTATTGGGAAAAGCACCTTTACAGCACTTGATCCTCCACATAAGCCAACAAAATCCAAAAGCTAATTCCATCCATTACCTTGAGTCTAACCCCAGGGTTCTCCTTCATAACTGTCAGGAGTAGCCCCTTCAAACAAGCAAGGATGTGAAATTCATGCTGACAGCTGTGCCACTACTCAACACAAAAACTTCCTGAGCTCCAAGGAGCTCTTGCCTGCCATACCACAAAAGGGAACTCTGCTAGAGCTAGGCAGGCCACAAGCTGCAATGGCAGCAGTGGACCTGAACACTGTGGCTTTGAAAGGCATATTCCTACCACAGCTGCTCTGTGACACCTCTGCACTGGAGAGGAAACTGCTTTTCTCACTGGCCAGTTAGAACCTCTCCACCCATGTCCCACCTATGGATACACAGATGCCCTGGAGATGTGCAGTACAGACTGGCTGGGCAGGACAAAGACAATGACAGGAGAAAGTCTCCTGTGGCATCAGAGCTAATTGCCAGACAGGAGAAGGCTGCTGGCTCTTCTAACCCAACATCTCCACATTTGTACTTTACAATTCCCCAAAGAGGCAAGAGAGTCTAGCCTGTTTGGGTACCACTTCTACCAGAAAAAGGAGATGTCAGTTTTCACTCCAGCGTCTTGGTCTCCATTTTTAATCAGTCCCAGTGTCTTCCCCAAAGGGATCATCTCCATATCCCAGTGGCACAGCAACATTTTTAAACATACAGCTCACTCAGTTTAGTGTGGGCTGCACAAATCAAACCTGAAAGGGCCCCAAGAGGGGAGAGAAAGGGGAGGGTGGAGGGGGGAAGAAGGAAAAGGAAGGTCTGAGGCTAAACCAGTCCTGTTATTTTTATATCCAAATCATGTAAATGAGAAAAGTGTTGACAGAAATTTTAATTTGCTAATCATCATCTCTTAGTTTGATTAGTAGCAGTGTGCATGTGGGGGACAGAACACCCAGAAACTGACCCTGGCAATGATCAGGAAACCCAAAGGCTTAGGTCTTGCACCCAGGGGCAAGCGCAGTGACAGAGAAGCATGCTTGCATTCCTAAATATATAAATATATATCCACAAGGAAGAAGAAAATTAAAAGTAAATGATATCTTTAAAAAACCAAACCAAACCAAACAAACCAACCAAAAGAAAAGAAAAAGAAAAGAAAATAATAATCATCATCATCATAAAAAAAAAGGCTGGCTTGTCAGGGGTTGGGGACGAGAAGGCTCCGGTGTGTGTGTGTGTACTTACATAGAGGTCAGCACCGTAAAATCCGTCCTGGTAAACCACACTGCAGAAAATCCACACAAAAAAACAAAAGAACAGAAAAAAAAAACAAACAAAAAAACAAAAGAACAGAAAACACATTCCGGTTATTGAGGACGGCAGCATGCACATGCGTCGTACACAGGCAGGTGATGTATGAATCCGCAGCCCGGCCTTTGGGCAGGAGCCAGTCAGCGAGAGGATGGCTGTGCGCACGCCCGCGAGCCGCCTCCAGGGTCATCTGCCGTGGCATGCAGAGGGGGGAAGGGGCGGGCACAGGGGGAGAGAGTATGCGAAGGAGAGAGGGAGGGGGAACCACCATCTCGTACAATCAAAAGAGACTCAAAAAAGAGCTGATGTCCTGAAGAAGAGAAACAAGGGTTTAGAAAGCTCCGCTCCACTCAATTCTCCTGGAATGATTTTAGTTACCCACCCCCCGAACGCATGGAAGTGGGCTTGTGAAATTGAGAAGCCCCTCAGAAGGTATCCCCCAGGGGTTGGAGTCACCTATGTCAGAAGCATGTTTTGGAGACTTGTGTACATATTTTGAGCTTCACAGGGCTGCATGACTTTGTTTCTGACATCCATACATCACCTGCTTTGACCCTGCACATTAGACATGCGATAAGATTCGGCTGATCACACAAGCATGCAAAGTATTATTATTCAGCATCTTAAAGAACTGATGCAACACCTCAGAAAAAACAAGTCAATCAATTCTGATCAAAGTAAACACAGAGAAATGTAATTCAAAAGAAAAAACCAAAAATACCCACAATGCATTGCTTTCACAAGCAGAGATAATGAGCTAAAAAGGTTAGGTGACTGGTCCAAGGTCCGAGAATTGAGAGGTGCCCTGGGAGTCCCTGCTAGTAACGACCTAGTCCACAGCAGAGAGGAGCAACTGGAAGGGTTTCCATGGGAGGGTACTTTTTCCTGCTTTAAGCCACAGTTTTCTTTCTCCCAGAACTTCAAGCAGGAAAAACTGTTAAACCAGAGCCTGGGGTTCCCAAAGAGCCACTCCTTGTAAGAGCATTTGCTGGCGTAAGACCATGCAGCTCACTTTGGGGACAGGGGTTGGGGGAAGGATGAGGAAGGAAGACAGGGGATGCCCCCACCCATCTGAGTTCAGCATGTGCTTCCCAGGAACTTCCTCCTGCTTTGTCCTTTGAAGAGCTCCCCACAAACTTGCTCAAGGCTTTTAAAAGCATTAGCCCCACTATCCCTGATGTTCATAGATCTGATGTGCATGACTTACCAGTAGCATTAAGGAAAGAGAAGGGATGGAACACTAGCTTTTCATTTGATTATCATTTTTTACTCATCAGATGGAATGTGAAATACTGCCAAGAGCCTGCCACCCTCAGACACCCACCTATGGTAAGGCACACACATACAAAGAGAGCCCAGCAGATCTTGCCAAAATTCTGCATGCTATTACTAAAAAAAAATAAAAGAAAATTAAATTAAAGAAAAAAAAATCTGTTGCAGTGTTAGCTACTGCTTGAATAATTTAGTCTAGCTGTCTTCCCCAGGAAAAGTACACTCCATTCCCAATGGACAAAGTTACTATGGTCTCCAAGAGCGCTGGGAGCAGAGATGAAGATAGAGACCCTTGTTAGAGGAAGAGGGGAGCCACTTCAGCAGGGAGAAGCAGGCCGTAAGATCATGTTTGTTGAAGCTGAATTTGTACAACCACATAACAAAGAATTTGGCTCCTGGGGCAGTGACTTACATTGCTGGGTTCTCTATCTAGGACCAGGAGTGTTTTAGCAGTGATACTCCACCTGCTCCTGCAGGAAAGGCAAACGCATGACAGAGGAGGTGACTTGTTGGTTCATCAACACGTTAGCAATTGTAACAGTTATTCCCAACACAATCAGCTGGAAGAATATAAGCATTACCACAGTGGATCAGGCCACTATTCCTGTCACTTAGAATCCTGTCAGTAAGAGAAAACTGCAAGGAATACCAGTAACAGGCAAGAGTAAGGCTTTCTGGGTCTAACCAACCAAGCACACATGCATCCTCCATCTCCTCCTTCAGTTAGGACTTGACACCAATTGCCAGGGCTGAAATTTAGCAAGGATTATTTTTGTGCTAGCATATCCCTCTTTGTGATTCTTAACACTAGCAAAAACTGAGAGAATTCTTTCATTTGAGAATGACAGAGGCCATTCTGGTTATGGAGACAGACCAGAAGCATAAAGCAGCCTAGCAGCCCATCAAATCTCAGTGGCATCTGCTAAAAGCCCACTAGCTGAGCTCAATCACATCCATGACAGAAAGAAATATGCTGGGTTTGTGCAGCAGCCATCCTACCATTTAGGTGTACCAACAGTTGACTATGCTGTAAAACGTATCAAAAAAACCCACTTCAAGCCCCTAAAGCTCCCTAAATCCTTATATCTAGCCTGACTTTTATCTGCTTTTGGCTTCCAGTCAGTGAATCTTCTCCATGTTTACACTCCTAGACTAAATGACTCTTTATTATGGCAAGCCTACTCTTCGTATAGGTACTTAATGACCATGAACAAGTCAATGCCTAACCTAGAGTCTGAGAAGTAAAACTGATGGAGCTTATTTAGTTTGGAGACTTTTACAGTGGCCAAATTTTCTTTTAGACTGACTGAATTCTTACAGCTTTTGGTCTAAAGAGTAATTTGTCAGTGCTCCTGTTTGGGAAGCATGGCTGCTACAAATCAGGGCAATATTCCAGGCCAGGTTTTACTCCTGCTATTTATCAGAGGTTAGAAAGTCTCCTCACTTCTACTGACTGTCAGCTTGGTTATAAATTGAAGGTTGGTTGTATAGTGAGGTCAGGCTCAGGTGGCAATCCAACATCCTCTCTAACGGTCTGAGCAATTTCTTTCTAGGGTAAGACTAGCCTTCCCTGGATAAAGGTCCAGTTCCATATATAAGAATGTACATTCTGCACATGCATTAGTAAACCTTAGTTTGAGCTCCTGAAATCTAATCCCTTCTTAGTAGTTCCAACATTTGATTTCTTGTACCTTCCCCTCAAGCCTCTAGCACCAGACCCTGTCAAAACTTGTTCTAACCTGAATGGTCCCCAGGTCTGATCCAGTATGGCAATTCCAATCAGCTTTTATTAATCTGCATTCCATATGTTTTGAATTCTGCTAAGCTCTCAAATGCACTGACACCATGTAGTCTTGTAACTTAAAATTTACAAACACCACTGAGGTCTGTGAAAACAAATTCCTTCTACCAGGTTTGAGCTAGCCTGCAGCTTGCTTTACTGCCTTCCACTTTACTCACTATGTCTTGATCACTTGTGTTGTTGACTCATCTTATGGTGTCATCTTTCCAATGGCCAGAAAGAAAGCAACTGATGCAGGGTAAGGTGCCAGAAGTGTGTGCCTGCCCCTGAGTCCATGCAGGTCAACAGTGCCCACGTGGAGCAGTGGCTACAGTGACTGCAACATGGAACTGAACAGCACATTTTGTATTATTCCAGGAGGAACCAACTTTCTTCTACAAAATACCTTGTAGGGGTTCAGATTATGATCATAAACTCCAGAATTAGCTAATTACATCCCAGGGCTTAGGACTAGGGGCAGTTCTGAGCCATTTGTGAACCTGCCTTGTCCCTCCAAGTGTTTCCTGGGTCACACACTGCTCATGAAGAGATGAAATCAGTCAGCAGGGTCAGACAAACTCAACCTAACCTAAGCAAACAGTCATGAGACAGTACTCAGAAGGGATACTCACTGGAGCCTGGCCCATATTCCAAATGGAAATAAACCTTTTGTAGGAGACTGGGGCTGGAGTTATACCAAAGCCAAGCCTAGAGTCCCTCCCAGCGTGCCACTCCTGACAGCTTCTTGCTAGGAATGCTCCAGCCGTTACTCCCAGGGATGAAGAGCACATCCCTCCCTCCTTGCTGCAAGGATTTCCTATGCTGCTAGACAGCAGCACTTGGCTTAGCTTTGCCTCTCTGTTTTCACTGTGGAGCACTTCCTCATAAAACAGGACTGGGTCATTTTTAGAGCAACAGACACACAAGTTGCAGGGCAGAGGCTATGGTTAGAGCATACAGAAGATGAACTAGGAGGAGTGGCAAAAAAAAGGTGGATCTGAAAATCCACAAGAAACTCTGTTTGGAAGGCCACTGTGTTTAGACAAAAGATGTCATTTAAAGTCTTCTGGTGAATTAAAAACAAACGCTGTCAGACTTGCAGGACAGCAAAGGTAGACATAACCACCACAGCTTGCTTCCTTGAGCTCTATTTTAAGTATCAGACTGGACTCCAAAGGAAAGGGCAAGTGTAGCTCTCACCACTTCATCTGCTACGAAAGGCTGCAAGCATACTCTCAGCCCAGCTCCTTGCACTGATGTGTGTGGCTTCCACCTCTCTTTTAATAAAAAGATTTCTAATTTATTTTCTTCCCTCTTGGGGCTAGTCTGCAGTAAAAAAGGGTCAGTACACTTCCCTGTGCTGGCAGGATTCATTCCTACTCCTATTCTTTCTGAAAATATTGCCTGGAAAATATGGCAAGTGAAATTCCAGAAGAGGCAATATGAATAAAGAATCTTCAAAATCAGGAACAAACAAACAAAAAAGACAGTTTGGAAGGGACTTGTCCATTTATCTGTCACTCCACCACACTTAAAGAAACAAAAACCCAAGACAAAACTCACACACAAACTAACTCCCTATATTTTTAAACAGCAGAATCCTCTTTTGTAACAACATCTATCCCACTGCATTACTAGTGACAAGTCAGAGGGCCAAGAATGCTAAGGCCATGCATTCACCATTGATCCAAATCACAGTTAGAAGAATGCTGCACTTTCCTTCTCCCTGTATCCCCAACACTCCCAGCTTTAAATTAATGGACTTGATTCATCTTTGTTTTAAACCTTTTTAAACCGTCTCCAACAAAGAAAGCAAATCCATTGTGGGTAACTGGCTCTTCTGTGTCCTACTGCCAGATGGTGAGGCATGAAGGGAATGGATAATATTCCTCATTCCTGGATATGAAAATGCAAATGGAGCGCAAAGAGAAGAACTTGTCCAGAAATGCTAGACCTTCTCTCTTGGTGTCCTTCTCCCCAGCATATTGGGTCAATGGATGACGAATACCAGGTAGATCAATCGAGAAATCATGAGAAGGAATTCATCAGCACTTTAAGCTGCTGCAAGGACTGAAAATTATTTCAGCCAAGAACTTCACACAGAAAAATTTAGATGTGTCCCCACTGGATGCCACTGCGTGCAGAATGCTCTGGCACTAGCAATACCCTGACTCTCACCATCCAGACAATTGTGGTTATGTTTTGGTTAACTGATTAGCTCTTTGACAGGGTTGTGCAGAGCACTCTGCTCTGCTGCCCGGTGCTTACCCTGGGTAGGCAGGGATGGCTGTGGGAGGTACTGCCCGCACTGCCCCGTACACCGTCCTTCCTCGGCCCCTCAGGTGGGCTCCCCGGAACGCGGCTGCTGTGGTGGCTGCAGTTGGATAGGGGAAGCCTGGAACTGTAAAGACAGACAAGGTGGAGGGTGAAAAGGATCCGAGCTCCTGCCCAGAGAACAAGCACCTGCTCCAAACAAAGTGACACAAGAGCTCCACAGCAGTGGGACGTTTTGCATCAGTCCTGCAGAGGGGCATGCTTATAACCCAGCAAGCACCCGACACGTACTTCCTGCTACACCGTGGCCTTTGGGGGGAAGAGGGGTTGCAGAGAGGTTTGGCATGCAAGAGGTTAATGCTTTGGCATGCCTCCCCCATCACAAACAGGGAACAAATCCCCCCACCTTTGGACACCACCATGCAGTCTGGTTAGAGTCTGAGAAGCGCAGAGAGTTACTATCGAGACAGCAGGCGGCTCTTCCAAAACTGCAGAGGCTCTTTACAGTCATTTGTCAAGAGGCCCTTAAAGTCAACCAACTTACATCAGTCTCTTCCCTCCTTTCCCCTCCCACTCTTTGCCACCCAATCCTCTGTATGTTCATTTTAAAGCCTGAAAGACAAGATAGCCCATATAACAGCAGCAGCAATTTCCCAGAACGTGCCAGTTTACTGAGAGCCCACCTTCATTTAACAAGGGTGACCAAGGACTGGCTCCATGGGCAGTGGGGGCTGCACTACTATGCTTTATGCTGGAGTAAACTGGCTCGTGATGAAATGATGTAAAACCTCAGTGGCATCTGCAAACAGGTAATTGAACAGACACCGAGAGGGAAGGAGCCCCAGGGTGCAAACCCAACCCAACGTGCATCCAGGTGCATGCCACTTGGGGCCTGCAGGCTCACAGCTTAGCAGCTTGTATAATATGTACTTTAGGGATTTGTCTGTTTGCTTTCTTTGATTTCTAAAGGGGGAGGGGGGCAAGGGAATGGCCTGTTCCTCACACCCCCCCTCCCTCTCCTTCTGCAGCCTCCTCATCACTCAGAAGGACCCATTCACCAGTGCAGAAATAACACTGCAGATGAACATGTTACAGCAACGGCACAGCGTGCTTTGGCTCAAGGTAAACTCACACCCAGCCAAGACCCATCCTTTCAAGTATATATTATACAGACTGGAGAGAAGGGTAACAGGTCATCGTTAACTCAAGCACAGTTACAATACAGGGGCCAACAGGGACTACTTACTGATTAAAGGAATGTAAGTGTTAATACCCCCCCTTCCTGACAGGGGCACTGCGGCGTCATTGCCCAGCGAGACATCTGCTTGAAAGCTGGACGCTAAGTTAATTTCCAAAGGAATAAAAAAAACAAACAAACAAACAAAAAACAAAAACGTAAAAAGGTTATAAAGAAACAACAGATTGAGAGAACATCAAACACCACTGCAGTTAAATGGCAGAAGTGGAAGTGTCTACTTAAGCTCTACCTGCATATAACTCAGGGCCGTACACCGCTCCAACCACAGGACTCAACTTCCAACCTGAAACAACAAAGACTGCAGTGAATGCCAGAATCTACACCAAGAGAAGGAGTGGGCAGCGTGGGTAGGGGAACGGTCTCTTGCATGCGCCCCAGCTTCACATGCACGGCCCTTTGCAAGCTCTGCTTTGCCTCAACCCCCCCTTGGTGTAGATGGAGGCCAACTGCCTTTTGCTAATGTCACCGTCTAGGTACAGGTCGCTGCAGCAGAGGGAAGAGCAAAACATCAGCTGATGTGCAGCGTGGCAGAGGCCTCCGCCAAGGGAATGCCAACTACCTTATAAGCATATTTGCCACGAGCACCTTGCGACCCTTTGTTCCCTGCATGAACCTTGCTGCCAGCTCCTCCAGCTGCTCCCTGCTCTCCCTGGGAACACTGAGGATCCCAAACCTCTTTAAAGCCACCAGCCTGGACTGTCATACCAGGCAAGTCAAGTCATAGCCTTGCATCCTCCAAACAGCCTTCTGTCTTATTTGCTAGAGATCTGCTAAGCAGCAGCAGTGCCTGTATTTCCTCGCTAGCTGAATGACACGACTATGGTGCAGAAAAGCAATCCAGTCTATTCATCTCTCATTTTCTCCTCTCTGTTATTTTAGCATTTCCTGTCTTCTTTACGCTGCTTTTCATGAAAAAGCCCTCCCAGAGAATCGATTTTAATATCATCTGGATAATTGGCAAGAACTGCAAATAACCAACATAAACTCTACAGGAGAACAGTGCTTAAAGAAGTCATCACTGGGGTATGAAGAGGAACACATTTCCAGTCACATCCAGAAACCAATCTGTTCCCTCTCCTTTCTATCAGTGTAAAGCTAACCACATGAGCTGAGTTGGCTTCCACAAAGCATTCCTTTCAGGAGAGATCTCAGCTGTTCAGCTAGCAATCACACAGGTATTTTCATTTAAATAAATCCATACCCCTTCCTCTGTCTCGAGAGTCTTGATGCACTTTAACACCTCTTACCAGCCTAGAAACAGCATGAACACCTTTTTGTGCACTGCAGCCCATCAACATCACCCCTTCGTCCACTGGCAGAGGATCAACAAGAGATGCAATGCACACTCCCTCTGCAGAACTGGGCACATTGCTGCTGCTCACTGCCCACCTTGATGGCAAAACAGTCAAGTGAGTGGTAGCAATGAGAGGACTAGAATCAACCCCCAAATTTAATAACAGTCGTATGACCACTCATCAGTTTGCCTTAAACCTGCCCTAATATTAAATACCTTTTGTAGCTTTAAAACTGGCTTTAAATTGCTTGCTGCAAAAGCAAAATACTCCTGCCCATTATCAGGGTTTCACCAATAAACCCTTGTTTCAGGGTAATATAACATGGCTGTGATGCTTTTTGCTACAAGATCTCCTGGTTCCTTTCAGACAATCAGACCCAGAATCCAGTCTTTCTGTCTGTCCCTGTTTCCCTAGCTCTATAACCAACATCAGATTTATTTGCCAAGAGCCACGCAACGAATCAGCAGCAGAGCCACAACAAAAATTCCTATCTCCTGCCTTCCGAGCCTTACACTGTAATCCAAAGGGATTCTCCCAGGAGCAGATACCTACATGCAGCTTCCTGCCTCTTTGATGCTGTTGGCTAACATTTCCAGACGAGTAAGAACTTTTTATGGCCATTTCAGGACAATGACTGAGTTTCAAAATCTCTCTCCAAGCAGCTTTCAGCTCTGCTGAGAGAAGGACAACTTTCTATGCTCTATCTGCCTATGCAATAGAATTACTGCACAGGCAGAAGCACCAAGAGCTCCTGATGAAACAGGATTCTCCATCACCCAAACAACTTGGTCTTTCTCTATTTAGGTGGACTGGAAAATGACTGAACACGGGCACAGTCTGCAACAAAGAGTGAGCAAACAAGCAGTGCAATGCCTCTGTTTCCCCTGCTTCTTGGGGGTGGGGGGAGTATACTTTTACAGCTAGAACCTCAGCTGAGATATAACCAATGATGTATCTGAAGGTATGCTTCCTGCATTCCAATTTAGGTATCTACATGATGACACCAAGACTCAGGAGGAATACTGCACATTCCACTGGACAGCATCAGCTTGCACCAGGGGAAGGCAACTCGTCAGGCCTTGGCCATGTTTTGGGCATGCCACTACTCTTCTTTGTCTCCACTTCTCCATCTGTAAAACGGTACTCGCTTAAGGGTCATAGTGAAGAATAATGCTCTAAGTCAGGTTTTAGGAGGTTTTGTTGTTTCTTTTCGGGTTGTTTGGGCTTTTTTTTGGTCCTGAGGAGAGGTGATGACTTTTCCCTTTTGTTTTTCTTCCAACTTTTCAGCTGATCAACAGTACAAACAGTCTCTCTTACCATTGGCGTAAGGTGTGACCATCTTCTTGTTGGTCATCACTCGTGCAGTGGCATTGTTAACCTACGAGTAAGAAAGGGGAAGGGGAGGAGAGGGAAGGAAGCAAAGGGCATTAGGGAAAATGCTGGAAAACTCTCCAGTAACACACACACATTATACTTTTCTCAGCCAAAAAATATATATAAATAAACTACTTTTACAAAAATGCAATCTTTAAATTACTTTTAACAGTTGCCATTTAATTATAAAAGTTACAGCTAGACATGGCACTTTCATAATTATGCATTAAAACAAAAGGCTAAGGAGAGTGAAGTGCAGCTTCCCCACCTCCCTGCCACCCCTTGGCACATGGTTATTTCCAGCTCGTGGATCCAAAGGGCAAAACTCTGGAAGTTGTGTCCAGGTTCTGTTCAAAAGGCAGCTGGACTTCTGCAGCCCAGGGCAGGGAAACTGAACCAGGGGATGCACAAGCTGACTTGTGCCTCAAGCTCACCACTGGGGTTGGGGCCAGGCAGGCACACATTTTACAGAGGGGAAAAAAAGCAGCCTGGAGCCCAGCAGCTTTAGATTTGAACTCCCAAGGCTTGAGGAGATCTCCAGAATGCCATCAAGCATTTGCAGTGCCTATGTTCACTGACCTCCTCCTCCTCCTCATTTCCAGATCTTTTTCCAGATCTTTTTCCAGATTATTTCCTTGTCACAAATCTCATGGAACAAAAAGAAGATATACATAGCAGCAGACCTGGGTCCCTTTTTTTGTTTGTTTGTTTGATTGTGCCCTCCACCCTCTTTACAGAGCTCTGTGTAGTTCAAAGCAGTTTGATTGCTCAAGCAAGTGGGGTGTTACCACAGAGATGGTGCTGATAAAGAAAAGATGGACCAGATTGGAAGCCAAGTTACTGCAGCCCTGTGTCAGACAGCCTCAAAGTTCTTGCAAGGAGGGTGAAGTCTTTATACAACATCAATAATTTCTCAAAATCCATGCCAAATGGGAATTGAGGCCAGGGTGAAGAAGAAAAAATGAATATAAAAAATAAAATCTGCCTTGGGCCCTTGAGATTTAGGGATGGTGAGTGTATGCAGGGGGGAGAGTCTGGAAGCCACAGTTTACCCTCATTTCAGCCTCAAAACAATAGAAACATTACACATTTAAAAAGAAAGAATGGGAAACAACAATGATGAGACTGAGAGCATGCAGTTAAACACACACAGAGAAAAGAAAGAAAAGAAAAAAAACAAACCAAACCAAAAAACAAACCACAATTGATTTGGAGGGTGGGGAGGGGAGGAGGGAGGAGATAGGGTCTCACAGACAATCATTAGGATGGAGCGAGTGCCTGAAATCAGCTGCTACAGCAAAGTGCAACACAAGCACTTAAAGGAAAAATTGCCAGAACCGATCAGAAACCAGTCAGCAAGAGACCAACAGCTGCATTTAACCGAGGGAGGAAAGAAACCAAGGAGGGGAGGGGGGAGAGAGAGAAAGGAAAGGAGAGAAAACAAACAGTAACAGCTACAAACAGGTCTCAGAAAGAGAGAGCAGCAGAAAGAAGGGGCAGGAGAGAAAGAGGAGAGGAAATGGGTGCATTAATAAAAACCAGCCAAACTGGAGTTCAGTAACTCTGAGTAAGATGTGCAAGGGGAAATCACCATGAAAGTCAGTAATCAAACAGCTCAAGACTGCTACAAAACGAGATGTACATCCAAAGTCCAGGCGGCATTACTCAACAGCATTGAAAATAAAAGGGGGGGAGAAGGGGGGAAGGAGGTGGGTGGGGACAACAAGTCAAATCACATTTCGTAGTGTTAATGTGAGATGGCAGATGGATTTTTTTTTTCTTTCTTATTTAATTTTGGTTTTTTTGGTAATTTTAAGAAAAATTAAAAAAGAAAAAAAAAAAAGGAAAGCTTCTTTTCTCTAGTGCTTTGGTTTCACTTACCGCCAACTCGTACCATCGCCAGCATTGTGTATAGTTACCATGGAAAGAGTGAGTCAAGTGAAGGGCCCTAAACGCTAAACCATCCAGAAGGGAAATAAAACAAAACAAAAACAAAAAAAAAAGGCAAAATATGCAGACATCTTACTCAAAAACGGCGGCTTTTTGGTTTCAATACTTGTACTTTTTGTTGTTTTTTTTAAAGGAAGAGGGAAAGAGGGAAGAGGCCAGTTAGCCTTCAACACAGTGGAACACCCAACTTGGTCAACAGCAGATAGATGGCCATGGTGGCCAGCTAATTTTAACCCTTTACCACCACCCCCCTCCCCCCACAGTGGGAAGAGCTAGAAACTTTAAGGATTAGCTTTCACTGAGCCAACTCATGGTGGTGGGCAGGTCGAGAAACCAGTGGTGTGTACAGCACAGCACAGAGAACTCGGGGCTTCTGCCCCCATCATCTCCTCTCCCCTCCCCTCCCCACCATGGGCATCATCTCACACTTGTGTGGAGGAGAACTGGCCTCAGAGGAAAAGGAGGATACTGGCTGGCCCCCTGCTTTCTTTTTTGGACACAGAGATCGAAGTCGGACAGTACTCTTTGCAGTTAGTTTTGTTCAGGCCTGGTGACAGGAAATCGGAGCCTCGTAAACTGAAGCAAAGGAAAAATCAAGACAGCAGAAGGGCAAAAATTTGGAGTGGGTGGGGGAAAGAAAAAACCAAACAACTTAATAAAAGAAGAAAGAAAAGGAAAAAAAAAATACCCAAAACAACAATAAAAATATTCCATAAGGGGTGTAAACTCGTATACATTTCAGTGCAGGGAGGTGAAGGACACAGACACAAACACACACGCACACATGAGACTAGGATCCAAATGTGAAATAAGTGAGGCAAGACACAAAAAAAGAAACCAAAAAGAATAAATATAAAGAAGAAATTGAATTACTGAAGACATGCACCTCGATTTTACGGCCCTCTACCACGGTGCCGTGTAATTTCTCCCTGGCCCTGTCTGCATCAGCACTATTCTCGAAAGTTACGAACCCGAATCCCTGCATGCAGCGGGAGAAGGGGGGAAAACATGCACATCAGTTATATATTGAAATACTGAGCTCTAGGTCAATAGAGAAAAAATATCACAGTATGAAATCGACATCAGCACAACTCAGCAATAACCTCCTAGAGTCACATTGTTGGTTCATGCATGTTTCGTAAATGAAAGAAATTAAATTCAATAAAATAAAGGAGCTGTAATCATAATAAGAATAATAAGAGTAATTAAAATAAAATAAAAGAAACCAAAAACATAAAAGCAATTGAGGCCAGACCAAAAAAGAAGTCCAAAGTTACTCGAGACAATTTGGTTTTGGTTTGTTTCATTTGTTTGTCCAAAAGCCCTAAGCTCTGCTCCCACCCAGCCAAGCCCAAGCAGGGCTTCTCTCCCCTCTGCTAGTTGATCCCCATGCTCTGCAGGAGCCCAGCCCCGGCCCAGCCACACTGAGCAGCACTTCCTCCTCTGGACACTGCTACCAGAGTGAGCAGCGCTCTGAGCTCAGGCCTGGAATTCACCAGGAATTCTGTGAAGCTTTGGGCAGATCAAACACTGAAGCTTGCTTTTCCCACCTGTAAAATGGAGACAATAATAATTACCTACCTTAGAGAACTGCTGAGAGGAAGGGCTGTTTGTAAAGCATCCCTTGTTAGCTCTTCGGGGCACAGCTTATGTCTACTTCTATGCCTGTGACTTCCCTAATAACACATGGAGCCCTGGAAGTAAGCAGGGCTTCTGGGTGGCACCAGCAAACAAACAGTACTTCACATGGAGAGTAGCACATATTCCAGTTTCAAAATTTTCCTGTCTGTGAATACTGTGTTGGACTTGAGTGTAAATCTAAACCCTAATTCATGGAGCCTAACACTGCTGACCCACGGCCAACTCTCTCCCCACCTGCTAACAACCTCTTCCTTGGCTTTGTTCGGAGATGGCAACCTCTGCACAGTGGATAGCAACACATCTCTGCCTAGCTGGACTGTGGAGTCTAAGAACAATTGATGTGCCCTGCTTGGAGCAAGCACAGAGGCTCAAGGACTATGAAAGTGTCCCTTTAGTTAGACAAATTTGGGTTTACCACACCCATGAAGGCACATGCACCACCCTTCTCCTACATGCTTACAGTGCTGCCAGCTTGTGCAGTCACACAGCAGGGCAGGGTACAAGGTCATGCATCCTTCTGCAGAGATGAGTGCACCGACATGAAAACTGAGCCAATGTAACTAAGACAATTAGGAACTGTGCTGAGCTATTCCTCATGCCATTATGGAGAGTGGGATCAAACACAGAACTTTGTTGCATGCTGCTTTTAGGGTATTTTAAGAGGAGTAACTTGTTTGGTACAAAGCAAAGACAGGTTTAGTGTACAGAGAGTAATCTCTGCTGGCTCTGACACCCTCAGGAGCAGGAAGAACAAAGCTTGCATTTGATGCACTGGAAACTGCTGCTACTAACTGGAGAGCAAGGTGAGGTGAAGCCTTATCAGGGAAAGGGCATGCTAGCCTCATGGTTCCCTCCATGCAGCTCGAGGTCAGTATGGACTGCACCCCCTCCCCAAATACAACATCTTGGTTTCCAGCAACACGACACAAGCAAGTCATCATTCCTTTTAAAGGTCTTTACAATACTCATCTTAAAAAGCCCAAGCTGTTTGCACATGCTGGCACGTATCATCCACAGGTAGGCTTCCAGCACAAAACAGCTGCACATTTGTAAAATTCAAGGGTTTGTTTGGGTTTTTTTTTATGTGGGTTCCCCTCCCCCTTCCTGAACAGCAATCATAAAAGAACTTAACCAAGCACTGTAATGTTGAAATCAACCAGAGTGCTCCTTTGGGCTCCAACCCAGTAACACAAAGCTTCAGCTGATTTCACTTCTCCAGTTACAAATAAAAGGCTCTATCAATACCAAACTGATGCCTTTTTCTGTTCAAATGTGTTCAAATTGGAGCTACAAGTGATAGAGGCTAATAAAAGAGCCCAACTACCTGCAACTCTCCAATCTGTTGCAGGGGAGTGCAGGGGGTGTCCTACCAGAGCTGATTCTGGAGGGAGAGGGTAGCATGTCTGCTTCAAAGAACCCCTACAGAGAAAGGCAAGACTGAGAAACAGAGCAACACATTGCCCTCTGCTTCTCTATCATGGGGAAAAAGCATCTTTTAAAGGTTGGGGCAAGAGGGAAGGTAAAGATTGCAGCAGGATTCTTTATTTCCCTCTTCTCTTTTTACATTAAAATTTCTGTTTGTTCTAGACAAGCCTGTGGAGACCAAATGGAATTTATGTCCTCGGTGATGATGTGAACTGAGCTGGAGAGCAAAGGGAAGGTGATTTTTTTTAGACATTAATCTGTGCAGGCTAGAACCTAACTAAGACTCTTTTAATTCACATTTGTTTGCAATTAGTGAAGTCTGTATGGGATTTTAAAAACCACATTATAATTAAGTATCTTTAAACTGAATAGGAATTGTCAATGTTTTAAACACATTAACTCGAGGCAGGGTACAATCCACATGCAGACTGTGTGAAAATCATTAACAATGTGAATTACAGCAGAATTAATCTGATTCTGAACAACACAACTAATTAACCACAATATTTTTTTATATTGACAGATCAGTCCTTAGCTTGTGCAACTCTATTTGTTGAGAACCATTTAATGTAAATGCTGAATTAATGCTTTACATAGTTGACTATGGTAGAGTCAGTATTTTTGCTCCTTTGGTTTGTCTTCTTAATGCATCTCTTGTATGTTCAAATTTTCATCACATGAGCCACGTTTGACATTTTGGTAATTTCTATGTTTAAAACCTAGCAATTACATATATATATTTTTGATGGGGGAGAGAAAAAAGAACATAGATATATTTTTAATTCCTTCTCACAGATGACCTGTAAAGAATAGGCATTAATTTGTACCTAAACACATAAATAACAAACAATTCTCAGTCTTCCCTCCCAAGGTTGTCTTGCCCTTGAAAAACACAAAAGGGGGAGGGCAGGGAAGAGGTGACAGATGTCCAATATTTACTAGCTTAGCTTTATACCAGGTACTGGTTTGCTCCATAGTAGCAGGTATGGAGCCTGAGGAAGAGAAGGCACAGTTGTGGGTAAGAAAAAAAGACTTACTGTTTCTAAACTTTAGATGATACAAATAGCTTGGGTTTAAAAATGCTGTTAGGATAACAAGGCTGAAATTTTCCATCAGCAACCACCAGGAACTTCTCCCAAGTAGAAAATAAGTTGAAGCCTCAGTGTCCCCAGCAAACATTTTTAGGTCTAACCCCTTTTTACCCACAGGTTTATTATATCAAAGGGCCTGAAGAGACCGAGTAACTGCCACCCTTTTAGTCTGGCCTCAGACTCTGCAATAAATAACAAGCAACATGATGAGCAGTGGGGAAAAAAAATAAATGTATATATAGATATATATATATAGTATTTGAACGTTTCCATCTCTGAAGAATGAGAAAGAAAATTTACCATGTAACCGTAAAGGGAGAAATCAAAAGCAGACGGTTCTCCTGGGTGTGGCCAGAACACAGAAATTAAACAAAAAAAACAACAACAAAAAAAATATAAAGTAAAATAAAATAATAATAAAATAAAATAATAAAATAAAACCAAAGGAAACTAAACAGAGCCCCTTGAAATCCATGCATTGTTAACCCTTTGTTTGTCACGGAGTTTTAGACCAGTCACCTCAGCAGCAGCATCTTTGCCTTGTACCGCTGGAGCACGCAGCCAGCAACTGGCCTTGCAGTCATCTGCTGCTCTGCTTGCTTTTAACCACGTTTCTTCTTTTCCTCCCCACCTCCCACTTTATTTCCATAATAAACAAACTTTTAGGAGCCGGAAAAAATGGCCAAGGAGACAGCAGTTTAGGCTAGCTGTTTCCAAGGCATGTGGAGAGAGTAGGAGGGTTTCAGCCATAATTCACCTGAGATGAGCAGGACTGAATGTTCTACCAGGAGCACAGCATGGAATTCAGCAACACATCATTGAAGTTGCACACACAAACAGACACTTGAAATTGCTGAGGGAATCGGTGTAAACCAAGCTGCCACCACTGCAGCAGCTCTTCCAGCTCCCCCCTGCCCTCGTGCCACACTGACTGCACTAAGGCACACATGCATAAAGCACCTGTGCAATCTGGTGAATCAGATGCAGGAATTACTCTCACTAAAAACCCTAGAACTGTACCTTCAAAAAACAAAACCAAAACAAACCTGCACAGCTGCATCATTGCCCTGGTCCAGCTTGTTGTGTTGCTCCACTGCCCAATCCATCCTGCAAAACCAAGGAGGGGGCAGAGGCTGGGAGCTAACAGTGGGAGCCTGGCCAGCACTGGTTCTCACCCAGGGCAGCTCCAGCCAGCTCAGGTCAGGGGCTTCACTGTCCCACACTGTCCCTGGCTATGGGCTTCTCCTCCCCTCAATCAGTTGTGGATCTTACTGCATGGTCTGTGAGTCCAACTAGCTAAACTGGCAGAAGACAAGCTTATTTCTCTCTCTCTTTCTCTCTCTCCCTCTGCTGCATCTGTTTTTGCCTAATTTAGCACCCTGGATTCAACTCCCTACACAGTGAAACAAGCATCACTGGGAAGGAGCTCCCACAGCAGCAGTAAATCAGCTTATACCATCAAGCCATCAACTTCAGCCTAAATTATTCAAGTTTAAATAAACTAGTTCAGTGTATGGACTAATTTAACTCATGAATTTAGTGTCATGGAGTTGAAGACATAAAACTGTATTCCACTGAACTAGGATAAAGGGACACAGGTTATGTCTCCTTCATGCTATTGGCTTTATAAAGGGAGGTGGTGACCTGAAGAGAGCAACTATGGGCACTAGAATTTTATCTGTTACAAAGTCTCTTTATGTTAATAACACTATCTGTGTTTCTGGCTCAACTCAACAAGAACTATAAAAACAGAATTAAAGTGAAAGCAAGATCTCTAATTTATTGTACACAACAAGGGGTTGTATCTAGTTCAGTGAGTGGTAACCAAGTCCAGAATAAGAGTGGCTCAACTCAAACCACCTAATCTGTTCAAAGAAGAAATAAAAGCACATTCATTTATTTAAAAGATGTCCAGTCTTTTAGACCCAGTTACCAAAATCTAAACTCATATTCTTATCTTAACCTACAGAAAGAAAAGGACACAAAAAAAACCCCTAAGTGTTTCCATGCAGCTTTCTGCACACCTTTTTAATTAGCACAGGTTTACTTACAGAACTCCACTCACCAACAGTCTTTGTGAAGACAAGATGTGACTACACAAACCATGTTTTAATTAAACATGAAGCACTTCTAGATGCTTCAGTCCTATACAAGAACTTGGAGATCTGGGTTTCCCAAGCAGAAGGCAGTGAGGGACATCAACTTACACTTGTCCTGAAGCACAAGGCTGCAATCTGCTCTGATAGAAACTCTGACCATTTTAAAGAAGGTAGTAAAAAATGTTCTTCCTTCAGCCAAGATTTTGTTGTGGTCTTTGAATGTTGTGGAGGGCACCTCATGGAATGCCACATGGCATGCAGCTGATGAGCAAAGAGCTTGGATTCTCTTTCCCTGCAGCTTTCCAAATGCCACAGGGTCCTTGTCACACAGGCAAACTGCATTAATCCTGCAGATATGTCCACTGGCTCAGGTCAGCACAGCAGTGCCAAAATAGGCATCCAGAGGATGCACCTCCCCTAACAAAAGGAACAGGAATCCTGTCTCTCAGCTTCCTCTGGAGGTGTTTTATTCCTCACTCAGTGCAGTGCATGGCAAACTGCAGCCAGGAGCAGGATGCTATTTAAAGGCACTGCTGGGTTAGAGCTAGAAATGTAGTGGTAAACAGCATAAATGAAACAAACAGCTAGTTTCCTGGAAACAAGCAAAGAAACCAAACAGAAGGGAAGACTGATATCTTTCTAGTCAACAAAAATAAAACAAAATGAAATTCAAGGTATGTTTGAAGTTTCTGTCTTGTTTCTCATAGAAGGCAAAGCAGTATCAGTGAGAAGTCTACCAGGACCAATTCTACAAAACAGAATTTGGGCAGAAATCTGGTTAGGAAACAAGAATTCACATTGTTTTAAGGGGAGATTCAGCAAAACTAATGATTAACTGCCTCCTCTAGGCTGTGATATGGCTAGCCAGCAAATAATATTTCTTAAGGCAAAGGCAAGGATCTGAGGTGTGAGGCTGCTACGATGGACACACAGAGCTCGCTTTCTAAACACACAGAGATCCTGGCCAGTTTGATAGTGTTCCCCCAGCCTGTCAAAGAAACCTCTCTGGTCATCTCAGGTGGATTAACAAGGCAGAATGCAACATGCAGGCTTCCTCCAGTCCCTCCTTACTGACCAGCACTGGAGTGATCCCAGCAGAGATCTCCTGCCACAGCCCAGCAGGGACAAAGCGCTGCTCAAGCCCATCGCACACTGGGTGGGGGCAAACCCAGGGCACTTTGGGATTCACCACTGTACCTTTTAAACAGTTATAAAACATAGACACAAAACTCTACAACCCTTAGGAACCCAGGGAAGGGAAGGGAGCATTGAGAACACAGCACAAGGCAGGCAGCAGGAGCATCTGCTTTCGGATTCCCAAGAGTGAGGAGGAGAAGAAGAGAGAGAGGTTTCATATCATTAGATTAGAATGGAAACCACAGGGCAGGAAAATGCATTCAGATTTTTTTTCTTTCCTAAGGTGGAGGAAGAACCCAAGAGTGAGTGAGCAGCCTCCAGAAAGATCCATTTCCTTTGCTTCACCATCAGATCACCAAACTTGTTTTTCCATTAGGATGTGAATACCAGGTGCTTTGTGCAGCTACACCCCACTCAAACACTGGGGCCTCCCATTTTCACGCTAAGCAGGAATAATCTTGCCTTCTTTTTAAAACAGGAATTCTTTTTGGGTAGAGAAGGATGCCAAGATACTATAAAATTACTCTTTGGGTGTTTTCTTATTCTGTTCAGATTCTGCCCCATCCTTCATACAAGGCTATGAGTATTTCAACTGCTTTTTTTGCTGGAAGCTAACAAAAAAAAAGCAGCAGGAACCTGCCCAGTCAAGGACTGGAAGAAAAATCTCTTTGGATCACTTTCTTTTTTTCATATATTTATTAAGGGTTCAGGATAAAATTCATCCAGGAACTCTTCAGCAATAATTTTTGTTTTAACTGAAAACCAGAAGCCTTGGGCTTGAACAACTGTACAGGGAGGTAGAGAGTCATAAATCAAAGCCTTCACAGAAAGCCTCCGAGGTTAGTGCTGCCCAGAAGGGAAAGGGCAGCCCTGGGCATTTCCTGCAGGGCTCTAGGGATAGGATAGGGAGAGGAAAACACTGTTCTGAGCACAGGCAGAGGAGGATGAAGGATAGAGCTCATCATTTTGTCAGGCCATTAATTCTTTTCTTTTTTTTTTTGCAATTACATCCAAACAAATAGGGATTGGATAAGAAGCCAGAGGCCAGTCCCAAAGCCAAACAAAAATGACTAAACCCAAGACTAATTCACAGATAGCTCTGGCCTATAAATATCAGAACAACATCAGAGAGCAGAATAAATATTTACAAACTCAGCACAGCTGATAGTTCTGGTAAAGCATATAGATTTTTATCCATATGGGAAGTAAAACTAAGCAAGCCAATAGACATCTACTTGTTCAGACTGTCTTACTTAAAAAAAACCAAACAAATAAAGCACCCAAACCATGGCATTAAGCACAAACAAAAGATGAGGGAAGAGTTAATACTCTTTTTTTTTTTTGTATACAGATCAACTGGTTTCTGGTTTCCAGCTAATACAGAGCCTGAAGAATTTCAGAATGCATCATGGGCAACATGGGTGGAAATTTGCAGAGGACTCTGACCAAAAACGTAACCTGGAGTATATGTTGAAGCAAAGAGGCCACCTTAAGACTGTGAACCTCAAATCCAAGCAAAAGGCATAGACTCTAAACCAAAACTGCTTAGCTGAATTGCAACTCCAAAATCTCTTGTGTGCATGCACACATGTGCACACACGTGTGTGTGGGGAGGAGGGAAATTCTGGTTTAATTGAAAATGGGAATCTTAGCGTTGATTAAGTCAAGCAGAGTATAGACATGCACTGTGCAAGCTTCCCCCACAGAGCTTTGGCAATGCACCTTGCTCCTGACCTGCAAAACTCCCTGCTATTCCAGTGCTGAACCTCCTGGGCAGAGAGAGAATCACATCCATGTGTCATTGTGGTGATACTGGTTACGTGATGAGAACCAATTGCCAATTAGGACAAAGATCACTGAATCTCTCTGCAGTTGATATGAGCAACATTTGAAATCTCATCTCCAGAGAAATAAATTACCATTAACCCTCAACAAAACCTCCCTTTTCATCTAGCTGTTGGGTGAAAATAGGCCTGTGAATGCAGACTCAGTGGGGAGAGGTCCGCATGGGGCAGGGCAAATGAAATGAGGATGCTTCTATTAAGCATCAGATATCTCAAACATGAAAGGTCAGTGTCTCAGAAGTGCTGAGTAAGTCTATAAGATACATAAAATCCTTTCAGATATGAGATATGACAGTTTTTTTCTACAGAAGTATTTTAATGCAGTGAAAAAAGTAGCTGGGGGGGGGAAGTGGGTTAGGCTTTGTTCTTACAGCCTCCCATCACACAAAGCTGCTTTCCCTTACTCTGCCTTCCCCAGAGGGCACCCATTGCTAGAGCAATGGGAATGGGTTGGTATGAAGGGTCAAGTGACTGACTCCCTGTTTGCTCCAAGGCCAGGGAAGCTGATCTCACATTACAGACAGCATTTGTACATGCTGCCCAGAAATGACCATGCTCAGAGTCTGGTGTCAGAGGGAACAGGAGACTGCCCCCAAAATAGCTTTTCCCTTCCCCATCACACTAATTCCTGCTGATCTATAGAGTATATTCTCTAGGCAATGAACTGCCTTTTACTCTGCAATCAAAACAAGAGCAGCAGAGAGAGGAACAGGACTTACCTTGGAGCCACGCTCATTAAAGATTATCTCTACATCAAGGATTTTGCCGAATTGCTGCAGAGAGACAAGGAGGAAAAAGAAACCAAAAAGTTACTTTTGGCAAGCCATTTTTCCTACGTTTTGGGGGCTGCCTTAGTGCAAGAAGGGAGGTGACAATATTTCCATTTCTAGCATACAGCCAAAGGCATCAAATCCCAGTGAGGTGACCCAGTTCTCTGAGGTTAGGATATGCAGATCCTCTTGGTCACAGACCCCAAGTTTGGTCACAGAAGTCTCAAGGAAGGAAAACAACCTCCAGAAGATTTTTAGGGATTTGAGGCAGCTTTTCTTTACCCTATTTTACTCTGAACAACTGTTTCTTCCATCATTCTACTATGTAATCTAAGACATGGGTTATATGATTTCTTCTCAGACATCTAACAACATTTCCCAAATGCAATTCAGCATTTCATCTTCCTCCTAAAGTGGTTATCACAAAAAGAAACTTTACCATGATGTTGTTGCTCTGGAGAGAACAGTCTCCTAATGCTTTCAACCTTAAGGGATTCCAAACTCTAATTCTCCTTTCCTCCCCTCCTTTTGTTTTCCAAAACTCCAAGCCATCAGATGATTTGATGGCAGATTCAGAAACCATGACAATGGCCAACTCATCCATTCATAGAATGGCCAGGTTGGAAGGGACCATAAAGATCATCTAGTTCCAACCTCCCCACACTGAGCAGGGATGCCAATCACTAGCCCAGGTCACCCAGGGCCACATCCAGCCTGGCCTTGAACACTGCCAGGGATGGAGCAGCCACAACCTCTCTGGGCAACCTGTGCCAGTGCCTAACCACTCTCTGGGGAAAGAACTTCCTCATAATCTCTAATCTAAATTTCCCCTCCTTCAGCTTATAACCATTCCCCCTTGTCCTATTACAATCAGACCACATAAAAAGTTTCTCCCCTTCTGTCTTATAATCCCCCTTTAGGTACTGGAAAACTGCTATAAGATCCCCTTAAAGCCTTCTCTTCTCCAGGCTGAACAATCCCAACTGTCTCAGCCTGTCTTCATAGGGGAGGTTCTCCA
>VWZO01003045.1:0-15416 GCA_013396975.1 Bucco capensis | reverse complement strand
GAGCCATTGACCACAACTCTCTGGTTGCATCCTTCCAGCCAATTTCTTATCCAGCAAACAGTCCACTCATCAAATCCACATCTCTCCAGCTTTGAGATAAGGATGTCATGAGGGACTGAATCAAAGGCCTTACGAAAGTCCAAGTAGATGACATCAGTCAATCTTCCCTCATCAGCTGCTGCAATCACTCCATCAGAGAAGGCCACCAGATTGGTCAGGCACCATTTGCCCTTAGTGAATCCATGCTGACTGCTTAGTATCACCTCTTTATCTTTCATGTGCCTTAACATCACTTCCAAGACTATTCACTCCATGATCTTCCCAGGCACAGAGGTCAGGTTCACTGGTCTGCAGTTCCTTGGGTCATCTTTTCTACCCTTTTTAAAAATAGGGGTGATGTTACCCTTTCTCCAGTCACCTGGGACTTCACCTGACCTCCACGACTTGCCAAATATGATGGAGAGTGATCCTGCAACTACCTGGGCCAATTCCCTCAGGACCCTGGGATGCATGTTATCAGGGCCAATGGACTTATTCTGATCAAGTGTCAGTAGGTGGTGCTGAACCTGTTCTTCACATACAGTGGGAGGCCCCTCCCTCCCCCAACACTTATCTAGGGCTACCAAGTCCTGGTCATTGCAGAAAGTTTGGCTACCAGTAAAGACTGAAACAAAAAACTCCCAACAGTTTGTTTTTCAGAAGATCACTCAACCTGTGACACACAACAGGCTTGCAGTAACCTATGCCAGTTTATCACATACAGTAGAATTGTGACCTCCAGCACAGCCTAGAGAACCTGAGGAGAGCAATGCCCCACTACTGTGCACTTCTTTAACAACTGGTTCCAAAAAGCTCCCCACTTAGCACACAGCAAAAGTGGGAAATGAGAGCTGCAAGCTAGAAAGGACACCTACCACACTCTGTGAAACCACATTTGTGTCATATCCTTTACCTTGGTACATATGAAAATATTTGTATTGAACTAGCCAGACTTAAAGCAGTAACCTAGAGGTAAAAGCATCACCATGTCAACAGAATCCTGTCACACTACATCCTCTAGAAGTATCAGTGCTGTGTTTCCAGACTGGAGATCTGCTCTTCAGAAAGACAAGTCTAGGATCTCACTCGAGAGACACACTCTGTGCTCAGACAAATGCTGTGTCTGAGGGTTCTTCCTATGCCATTAGTGAGGAAAGCTTCCATCAACATGCTTTTGCTCTCACTGCCTGCAGAAGATTTAATAGTAGCAGCAAAGGAAGGAATCACAGAATCACAAAGGTTGGAAGAGACCTCTACAATCAGCAAGTCCAACCAAACCTAGCACTCCCATACCACTAAACCATGGCCCTAAGGACCACATCTACATGTTTCTTAACCCCCTGTAGGGATGGTGACTCCAGCACCTCCCTGGGCAGCCTGGGACAAGACTTAACAACCCTTGCAGGGAAGAAATTCCTCCTTATATCCAATCTAAACCTCCCCTGCTGCAACTGGAGGACACTTCCTTTTGTCCTTTCCCTGGTAAACCTGGAGAAGAGACCTACCCCCAGCTCACTGCAACCTCCTGTCAGGGAGCTGTAGAGAGAGCTAAGGTCTCCCCTGAGCCTCCTCTTCTCCACACTACCCAACCCCAGTGCCCTCAGCTGCTCCTCAGCACACTTGTGCTCCAGAGCCCTCCCTAGCCTCCTTGCCCTTCTCTGGACACACTCCAATGCCTCTGGCTCCTTCTTGCACTGAGGAGCCCAAAACTGTACCCAGGACTCTAGGTGTGGCCTCCCCAGTGCTGAGGACAGGAGGATGATCACTTCTCTGCTTCTACTGCTCACATTAGTTTTGATGCAGGGCAAGATGCTGTTAGCTTTCTTGGCCACTTGGGAAGAAAGGATGGTTTCACAGTTAGGAAAGAGGATGAACACAGCCTGCAGGCACTGGGACTGCTCTCCCCTTGCCACACTGCTCTTAATAGATTTGCCATTTCTTTTTTAGTTAGCATTTCAATCTGGATTCAAATGGGTATAAGGCTGATTTTGTGGGTGCCCTGCTTGAAAGGCTTGTAGCCAGATTTGCAAACATGAAACATTTACAACAGTGAGCCATGATGGCTGAGGAGAAGCTCTGAATATGTAAAGCAATAATCAAAAGCTATTAAGTGCCTTGAACAAGTATTCCACAACTGTCTTTAAGCAAACAAAACCCTTCCAATAATTCTAGCTATGGTTTCTGTCTGCTTCCATTCTCCATTCTTAAAAAGGAGACAGTTGTATTCTTTTATACATGTTGTTTCACAGATGTTGTTTTTACTGTTCTATTGTTTAAGGACAATACTTGATCTTCTATTCATCCCAAGAACAATTGAATGCACAATATCCCACGTTACTCCAACTTTGAATAATGCTAATGTAAACATGCATCTTCCTTAAAACCTCAGCATCTCAACAGCTTAGGCTTCATCCATGCTGGATCCTCTTTTGACCACTGCTGTGCCAATCACAGCTAAAATACATTTGCTATTTCTATCCCAGGCCTGGTGTGGGCTTGTCTAGAAAGGAGATTAGCACTTGATTGCTTTTTGTTGTCTTCGTTGCACATGGCTTGGACACTGCCACGAAAGGAATCAGCCACCACTGCATGCTTTGAGAGTAATTCAGCATTGTTCCATGGCAGAAGCTGATGATGGCTGCTGAAGGGCTTTTCCTTGTTCCTTGTACTTCCTTGTCTGGCCTCACTAGCTTCCTAAAGCTTGGTCTGGAGCACAAGTGTGCTGAGGAGCAGCTGAGGGCACTGGGGTTGGGTAGTGTGGAGAAGAGGAGGCTCAGGGGAGACCTTAGCTCTCTCTACAGCTCCCTGACAGGAGGTTGCAGTGAGCTGGGGGTGGGGCTCTTCCCCAGGGTTAACACGGCGAGGACAGAAGGAAATGGATTCAAGTTGCAGCAGGGGAGGTTTAGATTGGGTATAAGGAGAAATTTCTTCCCTGCAAGGGTTGTTAAGTCTTGTCCCAAGCTGCCCAGGGAGGTGCTGGAGTCACCATCCCTGCAGGGGTTTAAGAAAAAGATGTGGTCCTTAGGGCCATGGTTTAGTGGCATGGGAGTGCTAGATATGGTTGGACTGGATCATCTTAGAGGTCTCTTCCAACTTTTGTGATTCTGTAAAGCTGCCCTCAGCTTTCATTTTCACTTGTACATTAACTGACACAGCTCACCAATCCTGTGAAAAATGAGTCCAGCCAAAGGAATAAATACTCAGGTTTTAGATGATTTACTGATCTAAAGTGGCTCAAAGGGCCTGTTGAGCATCAAGGCTCTGAGAAGCAAAGGGAAGTGGAAGATAGCATCCCTTGCCTGAGAGCAGGACCTGTCCCTGCCCTACCAGCTCAGCTGCCTAGCTTTGCCACACATCTCAAGCAGTCGGGCTTGCGACAAACCAAATGCCAAAATTGTCAGAATCTTCAAAGCCATCAAAAAACCACAAAAGAAAACAACAAAAATCACCATTTTCTACCTCATTAGAATCAGCTTGAAAGAGAACAAACTGTGCAGCTTCTGGTGCACAATTATGCCATGCCATCTTCCCCTTTCTCCACACCCAGCTGGGCCTGGATCCTCAGGAGCTGCTGCCAGCAGAGCCTGCCAGCCCCGTTGGGCTGAGCTCCCCACGCAGAGGTTCCACACCAACAGCACACCCTGCCTTGTGGCTTTCATTTCTTGGGGCTGACAAAAAGCTGGCACTACTGCTGAATGCAAGTGGGCTGCCCTAGCTGCAGGAGAGGTAACAGGGCTGCCTCCCCACTCTCTGGAAGATGGATGGACGTTATTTCCTAGATGACAGAATAAAGATCACCAAATCCTGTGGCTGCAGCCAACACACACCTGACATCTACTGCAACGTGCTAGATCCACTCATGTAACTGCCCCCCTACCTCTTTACTACTCAGGGGTTTTGGGTGTTTGAATCACAGATGACAGAATCACAAAGGTTGGAAGAGACCTCTAAGATCAGCAAGTCCAACCATCCCTAGCACTCCCATGCCACTAAACCATGGCCCTAAGGAGAGCATCTACATGTTTCTTAAACCCTTCCAGGGATGGTGACTCCAGCACCTCCCTGGGCAGCCTGGGACAAGACTTAACAACCCTTGCAGGGAAGAAATTTCTCCTTATATCTAATCTAAACCTCCCCTGCTGCAACTTGAAGCCATTTCCTCTCATCTTCTCACTGGTAACACTGGAGAAGAGACCTACCCCCAGCTCTACAACCTTCTTTCAGGGAGTTGTAGAAGAGGCAGAAGAGAAGGACCTGCTTGGGAGAGAAGGAACAGAGAGAAGAGGGCTGACTGCTGAACTGAGTTTTGCTGGGGAAGGCATTCCTGCCAGGAAGCAGCATGGCTGTGAGGCAGGAAGGCATGCACCGGGCTCTTCAAGACTCTGCTGTGGCTATTGCCACAGCTCCTGACAGCTCCTAACACCACAGCTCTTGTCCTCCCTGCTGCAATGGTTACAGCAGGTCCAGCACTGGAGGCACTTTGTTTCAGTAGCTTGCCAGAATTTTCCTGAAGAATAAAAGCAGGGAGAAAGAACTAGTGCATTTAAACAGTTTATATCTCCTTCAAAGCTGAATCTAATTCAGAGGAACATAAAAAGGCACTGTGTTCTCTGACGGTGCTTCCCCTATCCAATGTCAACAATCTACTGCAAACCACTGGAGTTTCCAGAGCTCCTTAGTGGAAGGTCCCCATTTCTGTAGGGAAGATGCCAGGCTGGCTAAATGCAAGGCTCACCCACCAAAAGGCCCCAAAGTCATTTTTTCAAGTCATATATCCAGGCATGTTTGCAGTTTCCAGCAGACAGAGGGTCTAGCCAAATACAACAAGATCCATACTTAGGTCATCCATAAGGACTATCCTTCTAATCTCTAACCTTGAAGATGTGAATCCTTAATCTCACAAACCTGATCTGTTCACTCAGTGATCACCAACAACTTCTCCTTGCAGCCCTGCACAGCACTAGGTGAAAAAAAAAAGTCCTCAGCAGAGCTAACAGCCTTTGAAGAAGGCACAGTAGGACCACACATCTTAAATGCTCCCTACCAGGACTTTAAAAGCTTACTGTGTGACCAGGAATCCCAGCATCCCCCATCACATTTGGTCATGGTAAAAGCTTCCTCCATGAACTGTGCATGCAAGCACCATGAGATAGCTAGGTACAGACACACTGCAGTCATGGGTGGCAGAGGAGTCACAGCATCTTCTGTCTTAGTCCTCCATTCCCTGGAGTGACCTTGTACCAGCTTTTTGTTATTTTGCTGTAAAGCAGGTAAATGAGAACCATCTCCTCCACAGTGGTTGCAGGCACTGTTGGAAATAACAGTTTTAAGAGGCATAAAGGTATTAACAGACATCAGCTATGACCAGAACCTAATTTTCTTGCTCAAACATGATGTACCTTCACAAAGAGCCACAGGCATTGTGTCAGGAAGGTCTTATGCATGCTGTGTGTTTCTTTCCACCCAAATGACATGAAGGCAGCAGATCTTGCCAGCACAGGCCATAACTACATTATATATAATAAATTTGAGAGATCTGGCAGCAGAGAGCTTGTGCCTTCCAAGGTACTGACAGTTTGGTAGGGCCCCTCCTGTGTGCTCTGTTCCAGCTGGCCCTGCCTCCTCTCCCTGTCTAGAGCTTTCAAAATCAGCTTCAAAATGTGCCAGACAAATAGTTTAACCCTAGAGATGCAAACTAGGAGTACAAGGCAAATTCCCCAGGAATGATGGAACAACCTGAGGCACTGTTCAACACCCATGCATCCCCACAAGAGAACTCTGCATGCCCAAATGGCTTTGCACTGGCCCTACAAAATTCACTGAAGAGATGAGTACAGTGAACTAGCTGAACCTTGAAGGAGCCACTTTCCCAATGATGGCTGAAGTTCAAAGTAGCCAGGAAATCAACCTTCTATTCAGGAAAGAATTTCAGGTCCTCAGGCTTGAGATGCATGAGCAAGAGCATTTCAGATGCAGGATAGGCCCATGCTGCAAAGTGTCCTTACCCTAGCTCCCAGCCCCATGGGAAGTACTTCCAGCTGAGAACAGCTGGCTCCATCCTAGTGTGTTATTAGTCAGTGCTTAGTTAAGGCAGCATGGGGTCTGTCAGTGCTGTGATGCTATCAGTGTATGAACTTCCTCAGCTAAAACTGGCTCACATCTCTTTGAAATACTGGGGCCAACCCTCCTACAGCCAATCCTCTCCAGTTAAGTGACAGAGCATCACAGAATGTTAGGGGAAGGGACCTCTGGAGATCATCTAGTCCAGCCCTCCTGCCAGAGCAGGAGAACCTAGAGCAGCTTGCACAGGATGGCATCCAGGTGCATTTGGATCTCTCCAGAGATGGAGACTCCAGCAGCTCCCTGGGCAGCCTGGGCCAGTGCTCTACCACCCTCTAAGGAAAAAAGCTCCTCCTTATGTTTAGATGGCACTTCCTATCTTCAAGTTTGTGCCCATTGCCTCTAGTGCTGTCCCTGGGCACCCCAGAACAAAGCCTGGCCCCAGCCTCCTGCCCCCCACCCTGTAAGGATTGCTAAGCATTGCTCAGATCTCCCCTCAGGCTGCTCTGCTCCAGCCTAACCTGCCCCAGCTCTCTCAGCCTATCCCAGTAAGAGAAATGTACAGGTCCCCTAATCATCTTTGTGGCCATTCTCTGCACCCTCTCCAGAAGCTCCCTGTCCTTCTTGAACAGGGGAGACCAGAACTGGACACCACTATACTTTGCTGACAGGAAGATAGAAGCATCAAGGATTTCTAAATCAAAGCACAACCACAGCTTACCAACTGACAGACAGCAAACAAGCACCAACCTTATTAGGGCTGCCCTGCCACCCAACAAACCACATTCTCCAAGACACCAGACTTTAAAAGGAAGCCACACAGAGACCAGATTTCTAACAGGATTTACAGATTGCAGCCATCCTAGCAAACCAAGAGATGACAAACAGTTTTTCAGTCATTTGTTATCCTCTGACTCACAAACAGAAGATTTTCACACAGAACAAGTGAGATGGGGGTGAACAGGAATACAGGGTACCCTTCCAGAGACCTTAGCACGAGGCCAGCTTCCAGGTCTACACTTCCAGCATCTTGTTCGTGCCTTGTGCCATCCTCAGAGGTGACTGCACTGAAACCTGCTATTGCTGTCCCAGAGAATGGACTTGGGACATCTGCCCACAAAAGCAGCAGGCACTCAAAGCTCAGTTTGAGAGGACTCACATGTGCAGACTGGGACTGGGAAAAGACAACTTCACCTAATTTTCCCCAGGCTTTTCAAGCAAGTCAATCGAGCTCCAAAACACGACCACTTCCCAGGTGACAATCAGACCACTCTAACTGCAGCCTCCTCCAGTAACTCAGATGAAAAGAGAATCACACAATTGTCAGGGTTGGAAGAGACCTTCAAGCTCCTCTATCCCAACCCCTGTGGCTGCCATGGGCAGGGACACCTGGCACTAGAGCAGCTTGCTCCCAGCCCCAGCCAGCCTGGCCTGCAACACTGCCAGGGCTGGGGCTGCCACCACCTCTCTGGGCAACCTGGCACAGTGCCTCAGCACCCTCCTGGGCAACAACTTCTGCCTAATGTCTAACCTAACCCTCCCCTCCTCTAGTTTGGATCCATTCCCCCTAGGCCTAGCACTACCTGACATCCTAAAAAGGCCCCAGCCCTCCTGTAGACCCCCTGCAGATCCTGGAAGGCCACAAGAAGGTCTCCTGGGAGCCTTCTCTTCTCCAGATCGAACAACCCCAACTGTCTCAGCCTGTCCTCATAGGAGAGGTGCTCCAGCCTCTGATCATCCTAGTGGCCCTGCTCTGGACACCTTCCAGCACCTCCAGATCTTTGTTGTAAAACCTAGCCACATCTCCAATCAGAGCATGCTCCAGCCATGGCTGCCTTCCAACAGACAGGCACAGCAGAAGTCTCCATGCCCTGGGACATCAGCACACAGGTTTTGGAGAGAAAGCCAGCCAGTGCTCTAGCTGCTGGCAGCTGCACAAGGACCACGGTCCCCAGCCCAGACAAAGCACGATGCTCAAGCAGCACTGAGCACACAAGTCACTTGCAGAAGGTGACTTCCACTGGTGGAATATATCAGGATAACCAGAACTGCCTCTTCTAACTCTACCCAACATCAGCAGGAACAAAGCCCTGCCCTCTGACAAAGCTGGAGCACTCTCTCATCGCAGGAAGAGCTTGGAAACAAGAACTGTCACAGAGAGGCCACCTGGTTTCAGAGGGTTTGTTCTCCAGAGCTGGCACATAGGACTTGTTACATGGCATTGGTGGCCAGGACTACAGGGAGATGAAAATTCTAAAATACTAAAATACATCTTGATATCCAGAAGCCAGGATTTCCTCCTTCAGATGTCCAATGCATTCAGAAAGCAGAGTTCCTTCCAGCAACTTTCCTACTGCTATACTTTAGGCCTCACTGCATCCACACCTGCAGGTCAGGTAAATAATATGACAGGCCACGAAGCTCTATTTATCTTAATGCCTCATGAGTAATTTTCTGCCACTGCCATTTGTTTATCACAAATTATTTTTCTATTTAAATTTATATACTGCCAAATACAGACTGAAAATTGAGAGCCATAGCCCAGCCTGTTATTGCTTTAACCTCAAACTATAGGCTCCTGGAGGTGCTCTGCACCCTTGACATCAGAATGAAGCTGGATGAGAAATTATATCCACTGAGATATTTTAGGAAGTGCAAAGTGCCAAAATGTTTCCCCAGAGGCTGAGATCTGAAGGCTACAAGGGCTTCCAAAAATAGAGCTGCCAGAGCTGTGTTGCTCAGGTCATACAAAGCAGTGGTCTACCACAAACATACACCATCAAGAACCTCACAGGAGATATCAACTGTGCTTAGAGAAGGAAAAGGACAGCAATATTACTTGCCTTAAAATCCCTTCTTGAATAAAGTAGCAGCTACCTTTCTGCCATCTTGAATAATGAAGTTATTAATATAATAACTTTATTAATATTAAAGTTATTAATAACTTCATTTCTCTGAAAGTTATTAAATGTGACATAATGGTCACCTTTACATAAAACCAGCTCTGCATTATTACTGTTGTAGCTGACCACACACCAAAAGCCCTTGATCAGCTGGGCTGTGAGCAGTGCACAGCCCACAAGCAGAAGCCATGGAGCTGACACACAGTACAAAAGGCAGCATTGCTATCTGAAGTCAGCTGGGAGAGAATTCACAACCTACCCTCTGCTATCCCACTTTCATCTTCAATTGTCATCAACAGAATCCTCATTTTTATCTTACACTATCTCCTTTTTTTACAAAGAGTTAAAGATTCTTGAGCAAAGAGCATTTCACCATGGTGAATTCTGAGAACTGTCAATTCTGACTCCTCTACTGTGTTCTTATCACAACAGATAAGAAGGATTAGTGCACAGATATCCATATGAACTACTAACATGATCCACTTTGCTTGTTTCTGTGGAGGCAATTAGTGATTCAGCTTGAGAACAGATGGATTTTCCTCTTGCAGGCAAGTACAACCCAGCTTCCATCTTCCTCAGGAGACTCTGAAGTCCAGAAGTGACCAGAGTCTCCCAGCCAATTTTATGTGGGAAAAGTGCTTCTTGAAGCCTGAGAGAGAAGGACTGAAGCTATTAGCCATGAGGTACAATCACAGACACTATCATGGCATAAAGCTGAAAGGACTGGAAATGTGTTGAGGGAAACAAGAGCTTTTCTTTGCACACATAGTCCAGTAAGGAAGGGGAGAGCCTACCAGCAGCTCAGGAGAAGACTACTACCATGGTGTCAGAGTCCTTACACACATCAGGCTAAAAGTGTCCATCAGATACTGGAGGGGAATGTTTGGAAGAGTTGCTAACTTGTTTTTAACACTGATGGCAACTCTTCTACTCCTTGGTAAGTTGTTAAATTGTTTAAATTAGCCAAAATTATTAAGACTTTTACTCTTATTGCAAGGTTAATTGTGTGAAATGTCAGCTTGCAACTGGAGAAACTTATGCTGACTATCGAGAGGACAAACTCCCTGTTAGTAGGTATGATAAACACATGCACCTGTACAGAACACACTTGTCATCTCCCAAACTTTTCTTTAACAAGCTAAGCAAATCATGTGCCCAACACCTTACACAGATCAAAAAACAATCACCTTCCAAGCCCTAGGTTTTTGCTGGTCCTGTCTGGACAACTGAACCAAATTATGCAGTGAGTCTTTTCAACTTTGAACATGAGCAAGATCACATCATCCCTCCTTCAACTTCCCTGCATTGCTGAAGCAGCAATCACAGATACTCTCCCAAGCCTGTGTTTCCCAAAGAAAGCTTTCCATGCTGTAAGCACAGCCTGGCTCCTCTGTGCTCAGTACTCTGCACTGAGCTGCATCAAATATTACCTTATTGGTCTTCCTGTCAGTTACCCAGGCATTTCAAGTCATTCTCTAACAGCAAGCTTCTCTTCCCCTCTCCTCCTCCTCCAATAGTTGGGTTTTTTTTAACCTCAAGCCTTCCTGACAAGGTTTTAAAGGCACTGTCTCCACGAGTTGATAAATATACTGAACAGGATCCCTTGGGAAACAGACATTACAAAACAGTCTTGATCATTGATGTCTCCCCAACAACTATTATCTTTTACTATCTAAAGAGATTTTTTTAATCCATCTAACATGTGTTGTGTTTAGTTGACATAAGCATTCTTATTAAAAAGGAAAAACTCAGCATTAGTCACTTGGATGCATTGAGTTGGTCGTGCAGTGTTCTGCTCTATCAGTACTGCTTGGTACAATCTTGTCAAAATGGACAAGACAGTATTTGTCTGCAAAGATGTGTACTGCCTTATGTAAAGTCATGCTGAAGAAGTATTAAACCACTGCTTCATGTCTTGATGGCTTTTTAGAGCTTTCCAAAATGATTTTCATCTTGAATCACCATATAGACACACAGTTCCTAGCTCTTTGGGTTAGCCCTTTCTGTTTTTTCAACAGTGAACCCTGGTGGGCAGCATTCCAGCATTCTGTAGCTCCCCTAGCTTTTAAGAATTGGCTAAAAATTAACACTAATGAACAAAAAAAGCTCCTTGCCTTGGCCATTATCTTTGGGCATACCTTCTCTAGCTCTGCTGGTTTTTAAGTATTAGTGAGCACTATCTCATCCTCCTTTGTTATAAACAAAACCAGGTATGATACAAATATCTCTTCTTAAATTATAAACACAGCAAGTTGGGGTTTTGGGGTTTTTTTCTGATTGTTTCAGTGCCTGTAAAACCATGCCTTTTTGGCCACCCATAGGATTCTGCTGAATACTTTACAGCTCCCATTAACACTTCCCTTTTAAAGGTCCCTTCCTAGGCAGATATCCTACCAGTTGTTTAAACTTGAAGAAACAGACTCTTCTAAAGCTCCTTACATTACTGCCTGATGCCATATTCTGTTTGCACAAAGCAAATAGAGACAAATAACAATCACTGGTACCTAGGCAACCATGGGATTTCAGGTCAGCTATTAACTCTTCTTTATCTGCTCAAGCAAGGTCAACTATTGATTTATGCCATAGTGAGTGCAGAATTGTGTGCATTTAAAAAATGACCTATTCCTTCTAGAAGCTTTCTGGAAGTCTTTTTATTGGCATCATGAAATGTCAAGTAAATATTACCTGTTTTAAAGCAGTCTGTTTGATTTGCCTCCCTATAAGAAGCATATACATAAGGAAATGTTTGTTCCATTCCTGAGGATATCTCAGGGACCTGTTAGAAACCCAAAGAGGCAAGAGATGGGTTTGAAACCCAAATAACCTGAATTTGTCAGGAAATCCTTGGGTCTGCAGCCCTCACAACTGGTGATGGTTTAGAAAGCATTATGTAATATTCATTTAATCACAGATGGGACAACATGTCTGAACTCCACCTCTTCTCAAGTCTGGACAAAAGCATTAGCTAATGTTCTGCACCCCAGGCCTGAGCTGACCTCTCGCATGCTGTTCCATCCTCGGGGGACTTCTTGACTCCCTCCCTCCCATCACGTTTATTTCTTTCTCCACGGCTTTGATGTCTACCCAATTCCTCTCTCTGTACAGTAGCTTGGGAAAAATCACTCCAGGCAAGGATTTTGAGTCTCTCAGATATGACGTTGAGGAGATGTGACCTGACACACAGAAGGGTGAGGGAGAAGATGGGGGTTACAGGCTAGCCACAGCTGAAGACTCAGACAACCATGAGTCCCCTGTAGGAGAAAGGGTTGGTTTCAGTGAGTCACCCAAGGGAAAGCATCCTGATCCTGAAAAAGAAACAGGAGCAAGGAGCATTCAGAAAGCAATGCTCTCCTGCTTCAGGCTCTGAGCAGGATGACAGAAGCAGCACTGTGAGAAAATGGGAGATGTGCAAGAATGACTGATTAGTTCCTTGGCAAAGTAGCCAAGTTCTCTATTAGAGGAAAAGGGTACATGGGCTTTTTGTGCTCCAAAAGATGACTGCTCTTCTGGTAGGCCTACCTCTCAGCAAACACAGGGCCAGGTGAACTAGAAAAAGGTTTTGTAGAGAATAAACCCTTTACCCTGGTTAAAGTTACATCACTGTGCTGGAACTTGAGATGATGTTTAGAGAAAAACTAAAACAAAACAACAACTCCTTTGAGGAACACCAGAAACCAACTCATATAGTGTATCTCCCCCTCCTTTCTATGCACAAGTGGCATCATAGGGGCTAAAAGAAAAGGATAAGAAACTTTAATGCAAGCATTTTCTACAAGTCACTTCTCAGGACAGCAGCTCATCCCAATTTCCTGGGTCTTCCAAACAGTAAAGTAAGAGCCACCAGGACAGGAATGTTCCTACCATTTCCATCTCCTCCACATCTCCCACACCAGGAGCACAGGGAGGAAGAGCATTGAGGCGAAGGAGCACAAAAGGGGCCAGTTCAAGGTAGATCAGTTTAGTCAAGTGATGCAGCTACCAGGAGAGGGGAAAGGCAGCAGCAGAGAGCAGGAGGTGCTAAATACAGAGTGGAGCAGGTGGCCCCAGAACTGGCTGTGATCTCAGGAATCAGGACAGCCCTGCAGCAGCAGAAGGCCAGCTAAAAACACAGCAGAATAGGCAACTGAGAAGATTCAGCAGTCAGAGAGTCAGGAGATGTCGAGACTGTGACAATCTAAGGTATGAACAACACAGAAGCAAAGCCAGGCCTCTTGCAACAGAATCACAGAATCATCCTTTTGGCTGGAATCCACCTTCAGAGATCAGTTAGTGCAACCCCTGCTCAAAGTAGGTCTAATGAGATGTGGTTGGCCAGCCTGTGTCCAGTCAACTCCAATACCTCCAAGGATGGAGGTTCCAAAACCTGTGGGAAACATTGCACTATTAAATCACCTGCACAGTTAAAGAAAACCAAATAAATATGTATTTTCCTGATATCTGAGATATCCCATGTTCCAACTGGTGTTTGTTGTCTCTCATCTCATCAATACACACTACCAAAGAAAACCAAAACAAATCTCTGTCTTTTCTGTATCCTCTGTTCAGGTAGTTGCAGACAACACAGATATTTCCCCTTTGCCTTCTCTTCTCAAAGCTAAAGAAGCCCAAATCTCAGACTCTGCTCACATGCCATGTTCTCCCACCCCTCTCAGTCTCAGTGGTGCTCACTGGGCTTACTCCAGTACTTCACTGGTCAAGTGCATTACTTGCCCTGGATACCCCAAAGTGGACAGAGTATTCCAGATGCAGCCCACCAGCTGCTGAAGATGGGGAAGGGTAATCACAGCAGCATGCCCTTGCCTTCCATTCCTTGTCCATCAGGACCTCCAAATCTTTTCCTGCAGAGCATCCTCCTAGACAACTGGCGCCCAGCCTGTACTGCTGCAGGGATTATTCCCTCCCAGAGGGAAGCCTTGAAACTTGCTCTTAGTGAGTATCTTCAGGTTCCTGTCAGCCCATTTCCTCATTGGAGCCTGGCCAGGTCCCTCTGAGCAGCAGCCTTGCTCTTCTGCATCTTGACCACTCCTCTCTATTTGATCTCATCCACAAAACAGTTTCTTCTGGAGGGAAAAAAACTTCATGACCGAAGAACTTTCATAATCTATAGTAATTGGGACTCTTGCTGACAACCATCAGGGAGATTTTTAACATATCTGCAGATGTTGTTCACTTTGTACTGTCCAAGCTCTGAAAAGGTAAGCCCAATTCTTCTCTCATTTCTAGCAACCTAAGCTTGAAGTGCATCAATGTGACACATTCACATACTGTAAACACTGCTCTCCACATAGAATCACAGAATCATAGAACAGTTACAGCTGGAAGAGACCTTGAAGATCATCAGTGCAGCCTTTGTCCTAGCCCTAGCAGCCTGCTAAATGATGCCTCCCAATGCAACATATCCCTGTCTCTTAAACACCTCCAGGGATGGGGACTCAAGCACCTCCCTGGGCAGCCTGTTCCAATGGCTCACAACCCTTGCAGCAAAGAAATTCCTCCTAAAGTCTAAGCCGAACCTCTCCCCTAGTGCAATTTCCATCCATTTCCCCTTGTCCTATCACTCTCCACCAGGGAAAACAGACCAACTCCCACTTCTCTACAACCTCCCTTCAGGTAGTTAGAGAGAGCAATGAGGTCTCCCCTCAGTCTCCTCTTTTCCAGACTAAACAGACTAAACATGAAAGGGTGTGTGCAAGGCCATGCATACACACTCACCCAGGTGGCTCAAGAGATGCAACAACAAACAGGAACACTGAAAGCCTTTGGAGGAGCAGCTGGCTATGCAGTCAGGATCAAGGAATACACTCAAAGCCTAAGGTGGTAAGAAGGAACTTTAACTTTGGTCTTTCCTGATTTGAGTCCTCTGCACTGCAGCTGTTTAGGCAGCAACATCTAAAGTCTGTTAACTTTATAAATAATAAGAAATATATTTGTAAAGACTTTAAAACATGTCATCCATCAAGGATGTATCAACAAGCTAAGGATTCAAAATGATGATAATATATAGGTAATTTCACGTGAAGGCTAAATCATGAAGCATCTAATATATTTATCTCTGTGTCCAACATCTCTGACCACCTATACTCATGTGAACAAGCTCTTCCTCAATGAGCTCATAAATTGGGCATGATGACTAGCATACAAAGACTAGGAAAGAGAAACGATTTGATCAAAAGGAACAAAGACTATCACACACAGTGTAAAATGCCATCTGCCTTGCACTAGCTTTTCCACACACAATAGCTGGTTGATCAAGTCCTTGCAGCAATTTTTCATCATAGAAGCAGATAATGAGGAAAGACATAAATATTTCAGCAAGTGTCGAAGAAACTGAAAAACAGTGCTTTGCAAAGAGTATATTAAGTCAATGTTTAATCCTACTCTGTATTGGGAATACTGTGTCCAGTTCTGGAGCCC
>VWZO01003042.1:408072-427714 GCA_013396975.1 Bucco capensis | reverse complement strand
CTGCCCCCAGGCCCCCCGCCCCCCCCCCCCCGGCTTTACCTACGCATTGCGCATGTCTCAGTCAACTCGCTCCCCCTCCCAACTGGGTGGGTGGGGTTTTTTTTTCTTCCATACTGCGCATGCGTCGGTCAACTCGCTCCCCCTCCCTGCTGGCTTCACCTNAGTTCCCAAACTCGGACACCTGGTGGCAGCAGCGCAGAGGCCGCTCCCGAGTTGCAGTACCCAAAATCGGACACCAGGCGGTAGCAGCGCGGCCGCTGCACCCACTGCAGTAATCAATTTGGACACTTGATGGCACCACAGTACACGAAATGACTGAGAAACTATTTTGTGGCCTCTGGATCGCCCTTATGAACATCTAAGGAGCTAGAACAGAAATAAACAGCACAAAAAGGACATCAGATGAGATGTGTTGATAAGAACAAGTGAAGGCTTTTTCCTCACCAAAAAGCTCAAGAGAAGAACCGAGGCCCTGGCAGACATTTTCGGCTACAAGGTACCAAACTGAACCAGACTACCCAACAGAAAAGAGTGCTCTGCAGCACAGGGGGCTTCCAAAAAGGTTTAGACAGAACAACAAGCACTATTACAGGGATTACACAGGCCCCAAAGGGGCCAGAGAGATCCAAGAAGTCTTGAGGATGCAATGACCTCGAAAAGTGACTGGAACAAAGTGCCAATATACAGCAAAACGGTGCAAGGCAGAGGAGTAAAAACACCCAGGCAGGGCAGCAGAGATGGATCAGAACACATGCAGGAGAACATGGGACTCACAACAGGCATGAGACCTTCACTGCCTGGATGCTTGTTTCTCCACCCCTTCCTCCTCCACAGTCCTGCTCCACCCTCACCCACACAGCAGGACCCAATAGAGCCTACCTCAATGTTCCTCATCCCTGAGGATTCCTCATTATATGGAGACTCACACACGTACCTCAGGGCTGTGTGCCAGTGGTCTGCTCTGTCAGCTATGACTCAGAGGGATCATTCCTCACCACGCGGACTGGCTGTTCCTTGCTGGAGACACCTGCCTGCAGGATCCCCTTCATCAGCTCCCTCCAGCAGGCACGGCAGGCAGCCCCTTCCCAGCTAGAGCCTCTCCCACAGCACGGCCAGCCCATCCTTAGCATCCCTGGCCACACCTGGGACTGCTCCATCCACAGCTGGAGCCCATCAGGAACAGGGGCCCTGGCCAAAGCCCCACAGCACCTCACCCCCTGCCCTGCACCCAGGAGCTGCAAATACACCCAGAGGCATGCACACAGGAAACAGGAAACGTTTATTCATTAATTCCAGTTAAAAACCTTGGTTAGTGCTGGGATGGCCACCAGCCTGACAGGGACTAGCTGGTACACGAGCCCCTGTGGAAGAGCTGGAGCAGACACCAGGCAAACACATGCACTGGCAGCAAGGACCCCCTTGGGATGGTGCAAAGTCCAGCAGGACCATGTCTGCCTGTGCCCCACTCTGGGATCCAGCTCAGTGCAACCCTGTCCCAAATCATCAGCCTCCACCTCCTTCCCCTCCTGCAACAGCCATGCAGCTGTTGGGCCCTTCAGGTGCTGAAAACATCTTTCAAACATCCTTAAATGGTCCATCAAATATCCACTGTGGTCACCAAGCCTGTGGTAGTGGCCCAGGACAGGTGGCTTGGGACCACCCCATGCTGTGCCAGTGATATGTGTCAGGCCATAGAGAGAGATGGTGGCTGCAGTGTCCACGTGTTCACGGGATGGGATGCAACGGCTAACCCCCAAATCCCTCCACTGCCCCCTTCCCCACACGTAACAGTTACCCAGAGGAAAGCACTAGAGTGTCCCCGTTCTCCTTAACCCCCTCCCCCCATCATATGACATAAGCTTCACTTACAATAGAAAAAAAAATCAGTGAGATAAGCAATGCCAATATGGTTTTACATTTGGGACAGAGAAAAAAAAAACAACCCTCTGCTGCAAATCCAAAAAGCACTGGCAGATTTGATAACACTTTGGGGTCTCTTGATGTTTTTCTCTTTTGCTCATTCTCTCACCTTTTTTTAATTTTTCTTTTAAAATGAGAGTGAAAAGTCTCACTGCCAGTGCCTCCTACTGCAATTGCATCAGCTCTGAAGATCCGTTCCAATGGGAAGCGCCTAAATGCAATTTCCTTGAATGAGAAGGATTTCCATTCTGGAAAACCTCTTCCCAGCTGTTCCTCTTCCCAATTTTTCCCAGTCAGGAACGGCAGGCTGCAGGTGCAGGAACGAGGACGTTACTGGAGCAGTAATCACCACAGACTCATCGGGACCCGCTGTCGCCAGTCACAAGGCTGCCAACGCTGCGTTCCAGGGAAAGCCTGGAAAACATACCAAGCAACATCGATTGGTCCTCTTTGGTCCAAGTCTCTTCTTAGACCTCGATTGCTTTTAGTACATGTGCCTCAGTAAACTTTTCCAGTACTACTATAAGATGTTTTAAAGACTCATGGATTGAAAAAGCATAAAGTTGAAATTGTGAAACCAACATCCATTTCTTCTGAACACCTGAACTCTTCCAGTCTCTTCCCTCTTTCAGGACAATGTGATTTTCACGGAATCAGAGTCATACAACGGCTAGAGTCAGAACGGACACTTAGTGGCCATCTAGTCCAACCCTCCTGCTGCACATAGGGATGCCTATAACTAGATGAGGTTGCTCAGAGCCCTGTCCAACCTGACTTTGAAAGGTTCCAGGTATGGGACATCCACCACCTCTCTGGGCAATGTGTTACAGTGCTTCACCACCCTCACTCTGCAAAATTTCCTCCTTATATCTAGAGTCTAAATCCGCCTCCTTCAGTTTAAAGCCATTACCCCCTCTCCTATTGCATACGGTAAGCGCACAGAAACAGAAGATTACGGTGTCAGGAAAAGGAATTAAACGGAGAGAAGTAAGCTTTGCAGAGACGTAACATGCCCCAGAACAGACCTTATTCTTGGTATTTCTGTTAAAATAGTTCCCATAAAAACCACAGCAGGAGAGATGGCACATTCTTCACGTTAACTCACAAGTCCATGCAACAAGCACCTCAGGAAAAACACAGATGCACATCACAGACATACCTTGACCTTGCAGATGCCTTTGGAGTCTTTCCATCTGTCCTTGGACTTCCATAGCAGAAGAAAAGAGCAATGACAGTGAAATGCTGGCAGCCGGTATTCTGCAGAGAGAGGAAAAAAAACCTTTCAGTGGTAAGCCAGGCAGGAAACTAAGGCTTCCTTTTTGGGGGAAGGTTTGTGAGGACTACTGCAGAAGGGAAGGAGAAACTATTTTGCACCATCGTTGGTACAGATTTTGATACAGACCACTCACTAGACCACGGACATGGACGACCATGCCTTTTTGCTGACTGACAGCTTTAATTTCACTAGGACTCACCTTCCCAGACACACACAGATACCCACAAACAGTTTCTCATCAGCCTACACAGAACCAAGATTTCCTCAATCTCTATGTCCTAGGTTGAATCTTTTGGTTAAAGAGTAGGGCAGCCCATCTGTCCTCAGGAACAGAGGATTCTCCTTGTGCCATCCTTCCAGTATCACTGCTTTAGAACTCAGCCTCCTGCCTTCCTCAGCCTCCCATTACAATGCCACTTTTCCCACTCTAAAAGTCACCTCTCAGTGCTGTGAAACCTTTCTTCTGTGTATGACTCCCTTACAGCTCTGAAAGTCTCATTAGAGCAAAAGGGGGCACTCTCAGACTGCACTCTCATCTGTATGGGTTATGTTCTGGGGTGTAATACTCTGGCGTAAAAGCTCTGGCCAGTAACGGCTCATCAGTAGGTCCTTAATTCTCTGGTTTGCAACTGCCTGCTTGTATTAAGAACCCTTCTCAATAAATGGATGGCAAAGACATGCTCCTCAGGTATGTGTCCCTCCTTAAAGTTGCTTTAAATTGTCTCCTACTTAAGGAGAAGACAACGTTTCCATCAATGGCTAAGACACATTCAGCCTGACCCATCCTCCTCTGCCGCTCTTTCTGCTTCCTCCTGCCCAGCACTACCCACAAATGGATGGCAGCACAGCGCAACCAACTCCAGCAGGGAACTTAAAATTAAGCTGTCGATGAAGAGGTGAGTGTGGGGTGTGACTTGTAACCTAACTCATTGCCTGGTCCCACCATCAGCTTAATGCCACAAAAGTGGCAGCAAGTGGTAGCTGTCAAGAAGTGTGCTACTGCTGCCAAAACCAGCACGACAGCACAGTGAAGCAGTGCCTGCACCCTTCCCTCAAAGAGTGTGTGCTGTGGGCCACAAAGGACAGAGCCATGCTGGCCCTGCTCTGCTTCCATCTCTCTTGGGCAGCAAAAGCTCTCCCTGAGGCCCCTGTGCCCAGCCTATTTTCTGACAGCTCTGCTGGTCTTTTACCCCACGTACACCTTTCCCTCACTTATTTCCTTTTGTCCACCCCATATACCCAGAATCTGCTCTGTATTTTTGTTCCATACTTGCTGAAGAACAGAAATATTTGAACTGTCACTTCAGTTAGTCCTTGTCGATTTTTGGTTTTGATTCTTGCTGCTCATACTTAGTGTTTCCTTTCACCTACCTAAACCTTCAGCCTGAGCACAGGTGCAGAAGTCAACCATCTGTGTGTCCTACAGTGTCTTCAGGTTGTGACAAATTTGGCTTGGGATCAGCATTCAGACTCAGGCCAGTTTTATGCTGAGCCACTAGCTGTAGACACTCATTTTTACCCCTGGGTTCACCACATAAAACTTGTTCTTTTGGTAAACAGGCTCCCTAGCTGCTTGCCATACCTGATACTCCCCAGCGTGGAAGGACCTGAAGCAGAGCTCCTTAGATGGCTCCTATAATCACAGTATTCTGCACAAGGATACTCACCTTGGAGAAAGGACTCCTGGTTCATTGTCTCTGTTCCAGTACTATATTGTTTTCTTAAATACTTTGTACCAACTACAAAATACAGGGAGAGTTCTTGGAGCAGAGACCAAACACAGCTCTAGCTCCCAGCCCGAGGGTCTTGTCTGCTCTCTTTTTTCTGCATGAAGCCACATTTCCAAAGAAAAGAAGTGGATAGCAAGAACCATTCCTTCTCCCTTCTCCTAGAAAGACATGCTGTGACGAGTTGAAATGTGCATACTTCCTGGAGATGAGAAAATTAAACCAGCGACCTTACAAAACATTTATAAGACACTTAATATACAACACATTACAATAAAGTTGTAATTTATATTAGGTATAAAATATTAGCAAGTTACCATATAATATTTAATGCTTGCATTGAAAATATAATCATTTCCTTATAATTACACAAACAAAACGTCACTATGGAGGTGGGTAAACACTGCAAGAGGGGCCCACAGAGGTTGTGTGGGATCTCCATCCTTGGAGATGTTCAGCATTTGGAAGGCCCTGGACAACTGGGCAAGGCTGTGAACAAGCTGATGTGACTGCACCTGCTTCGAGCACTGGGTTACACTAGAGCCCTCCAGACATCCTGTCCCAGTGTATGAGACTCATTTCTGACCTCTGGTAGCACTGGAGCCACACAATAAGCTATAATATGTACATGCCAAGCAGACTTTAGTCTTCTGGGCATACATGTTCCTCTGATATACCCCAGATATTTTGTGACATAAATTGTAAATGAATCACGGAGTCATTAAAGTTGGAAAAGACCTCTAAGATTGAGTCCAACTGTCAACCTATCACCACCATGCCACTAAACCGTGTCACTAAGTACCACATCTACACATTTTTTGAGCACCTCCAGGAACTGCACCACTTTCCCGGACATTGCTTAAGAACTCCTTCTGTAACTAAATTTTTCCTAACATCCAATCTAAACCTCCCCTGCTATATAACTCAAGGCCATTTCCTCTTGTCCTGTCACTGGTAACCCGGAAGAAAAGACCAACCCCCACCTGGTTTCAACCTCCTTTCAGGGAGTTGTAGAGGGAGATAAGGTCTCCCTTGAGCCTCCTCTTCTTCAGACTAAACGACCCCAGTTCCCTCAGCTGCTCCTCATAGTAAGGCAAAATGTATGAGAAAACATTAAAGCTATCAACGCTGAGGTAAATCATCATCTTACGTTGAGAGCGGTACAAAAACCAGACCTTCAGAACCTTAGCTGTGCTGCTTTTCTGAAAGAAACCTCCAACTGACAGCCAAATACAGTCAAACAAATGGGCTGGTACCTGCTCCTGGCTTGTGGAACCCAAGAAGGCAGTTGCTAGCTGTCATAGAATGCTACGCTTCCACAGTTGCCAGCCACTTCTCCAGCTGGTGACACCGGCATGATGGTGCTACCTGTTCACCTGGAATGTCTAAAGAAGGGAGAAGAGAGAGAAACAAAGACCAAGGATCAGCTGTTAAGTCCTGCCTGCTCAGCTGCTGATATCAACACAGTTTGTAACGGAGCACTCGCCACGAAGAGTAGACCCACTTTGCGCCACTGTCCTCTGCAAGCAAATAAACAGTGTAGTGAAACAGGCAAAGCTGGATTCTGTTTGACAATCTTTAGAAGTCTTGCAAAACAGAACAGGCAAGTCTCCAGCCAGACTCTGCAAGACTGTGAAGTACAGGGTGAGGCTCTATGCTAGCAGTACAAACCGAGCCATGAGGTCAGTATAGGATAATGGGGAAAACTGAACTCTGCTACAACTAAATGTCATGTTGATAAACGCAACTTCACCAGTTCTTATAAACAAAATTAAACTTAATTTGCTTCACAGAGGCTAAGGTGCCGTTAATTCAAAACCCACAGAATAACTCACTGGACACAGTTAATAGTCAGCAGACCACATAGGCCAGGCTTTGAAAGCATTTAATATTCACTGAAGTGCTGCTTGTATCCAATTATAACTCACTACTTGCCATCTTAATAATTTAAATCTGTCCACTCTTTAGAGAGAAAGAAATGCACTAATCAAAGACATGAATGCACCTTTTGCTTTTGACAGCATTAAATTAAAACTAAATGGTAGATCTTGAATGAGTTACTCTGCAAGAATAAAGGCATTAATGAGGTAATTTCATTATAGAGGCTCATCCAAGCCTATGTGAAAACAAGGGAAGTAAATGGAGAGGAAAGCCACCGAGGAAATTAGGGTTCCTTCCACACTAATTAATGTTTTGGGGCATTTAGTACAGGCACCAAATTAACTGCTCCAAAGAACTCCATTGAAAAAAAAAATACATTGTTGCCCTGCCATGTAATTAGAAGACAGTACAAGCAGAACACTTAATGAGTATAAAGCCAGCCTTTAACTTATTCTGCCCAGCTTCTGAAAACATGCCATTGTGGAAGCCTAAGTTTAAGGAAGCACTAGGCATACAATATAGGATTGTTTAGGTCCTTCTGTTCGGTGAGCTGTAAACAGGTAGCCCTGAATGAGAGACTCTGAGACTCCTGGGAGGCCCGGCTTCCCAGAAAAAAAAAAAAAGAAAAAGAAAAGAAAAAAAGTCTTAAATGCATCCCGAGAGAAGAAAAAAAGGTGAATAGGCCCAGCACAGCCAGCACAGTGAATGCTCACCGCTGTCTTAAGTGATTACATGATGTTGTGCCACCCCCTCTCATTGAGTTATCTTTACACTGCTTTTGTCTCCTCTAATTGGAGCTGATGAGGTGCTAATTGGTTGCTTTTTTAAAAAAGCACTACTTAAGCACTGGCAAACAGAGTAAGCAGCATGAGTGGAGTTAATGAGGGCTTGGGGGGGGCAGAAACCAGGAAAAAACCCCAGCCAACCTCTAAAACCCAAACCTAAAACAACTTCCTACACCAGTGTGTACACAGACACATATGTGAGTATGCCTTCCTGTTGGCATAAATGGAAATGTGAAGGGAATGCTGAAACGGCCATGAGGATTTGAGCTTTGTGGGAAAAGCAGCAGTACCAGGAACGGGTATATGCCCACTGCTGGCATCTTTGCTGGAGCACATCAGTACCTGGTGGGATTACTGACAAGCCCCATGTCCTGCCACACCGTGTGCCCAGGAGCCCTGCCCCAGCATAGCAGCTCAGCACCACGCTGCCACCACCGCAGCTGGGCTGCGGGCTGGGGGGACCAATTCATCACTGCCCAGGCAGCCGCAAGCATGGATGGAGACCAGCGGTGGGTGCCCAGCATGGGGTGCAAAGCTTGCATGGCCAGATGCAGGCCATGCTGTGGCTGCAAAGGCCCCTCCAGGGAGGGCTGCCCCTTGAGGCAGTTTTTACTTTCTTACCAAGGTTTCCACCTGCCTTAGAAAGATGCACGCTAGTGGGCTGAATTTGTTTCACCCCACTTTGCTGCTCCCCATTAAGCCACATGCCACAGCCCCGTCTGTGGCCCAGGGAAATGCCAGCCTTTTCTGGGCCTAAGGCAGATGGCACAGGCTGGCAGCCCCGACAAACAGTGGTGGATGTGGCATCACCACCATGGGACAGATGACACCGAGGTGGCAGCAATGTGTGCCACCTCTGTCCTCACAGCCTGCACCTTGCGAAACCACTCCCTTTGCAGATCAGACTAGGCCAGAAAGGTTTCTAGTCCAAAGTAATTTGACATATTTGCTCTTAAACTGAGCAGCAGGTTGGAAACAGCCCAAACACCTGTGTCCCGTTTGGCAGCTACTACCTGCAGTCAGTGCCACTTTCTAGCAGGAGAAAGGCTTTTGCTCTGGGCTGAATGTGCCTGTGGCAAAAGGTGTCATCCCTGTCCTCCCGGCACGGCAGGGCAGGCGTCGCTCTGCCTCTGCAGCTTGTCACAGCACGGTCGGACCAGCACGCAGGGCCCCAGCAGCACCTCGCTCACACGGGATCGCACCCTCGGCCCCGCTGTCCTGTAAGAGAGATGCTGGCACAGAGACCCTCACTGGCTCTTCTGCCCCTTTCTGCAATTAGCACTGAAACCAGTAACGAGGCCTTTTGTCACCGAACTCCTGTCACCTTCCTCACTATAATGTACAGCCATAATTGACAGGAAAGCTGTAACAGGTATTGGGTGACACTCCCGAATGACCTTATTTTCAGCAAATGAGCTTCTATCAAAAAATAAATCTGTACAGTATTACCTTCAAAAATGTTTTAATGCTTAGACTCTTGGAAATTTTGAGTCTTAATTCTTAATAAAGTTCCTTAATTTGGGTACGCAATGAATAACTGCAACAATGTTTTGAATAGTAACTCAGATACAGGAATACCCTGAGTATTTTGAAGCCCATGAAAAAAACAAGATTTATATTTTTTAAATACTTTGCATGAGTTTACCTTTTTTCCCAGCTTTATGCAAAGTATCATGATTGAAGTATACAGTGTTAAAGAAGCTGCTCCTACTATAACTGGATCCATGCCTGTATGCATTTCCTAAAAAAAAAAAAAAAATTAAAAGAAAAAGCTGGGGTGATAATTTTCCCCTGCATTTCTAGACCAATTCTAAAGATCTCCTCTACGGAAAGTATTGAAAGTCCTAACGGAGAGTACAAACAGTTTCTGGTCTACTGCTTATGTTGCCTGGCAATACACAAGAACAATTCTGCAAGCTTTTTGCAAATGACACCACAAACACCTTTGTTAAACACATCCTTCTGCCTTTTCTGAATTTGGAGATAGATATATATATATAGATATATATATAGCCTACCCAGACGTGGTGACACCTTCAGGGCTCCAGGGAGAGCTTGCCCAACGATGACAAGTTTGTCCTCTCTGTCATAGCCTCAGTACTGCCAGGCAAGTCTCTAAATCCCTCAAAACTCCTCTACCGAGTATTTTCATACTGGTTAAAAAGACTAAATTGGAGTTGAAACTATAAAACCTGCAGTCATCTCAAGCAGACAATGCACCTTTTATTAAGACAACTCAAATGATCTGTTTATGCTAAGGAGAAATAAACAGTCAGCCCCTTCCTCAGTTCGGTTCTTTTTTTTCTTTTCTGCCTGCTACACCCGCAGTTAGAAAAACCAATTAGTTTGCAAACAGCCAGTCCCTTCGGTATGTGTTTATGCTTGGTAATTTGTGCCCCTATTCACATTCTAAACCGGACCCTTTTCACTTTAATGCACGGTCACTTGCTTTGCTCTTGGTTGTCATGAAAACAAGGGATTTCTTGCTGGCTGGTAGAAAGAAACTTCCTAGTGAACAAAGTTACAATTAATTCCTCTAAAAATGTGTTCCTAGAGCCACCCATCTATAACACGGGCAAAAAAAAACAAGCACAGCTGCTTGCTTTAAGAAGTCCCAAAAGATGCAGAGCTGAAAAAGAGCTTGGATCTTCTAAGGCTAATTGAGTAAATATCTTCTGGTTTGTGGGGTTTTTTTTCCTTTCTCAAATGATGAAGGTGAAAACCTTCATGATGTTTTTTCCAGGGCAGGTACAGTTGTGCCTGCAGAGATCTGCACTCTCATCACTGCTGCATGCTGTGTTCTCACAGAATGCTTGCAGGAGGCAGTCCCTCGGGATTCCTTTGTTTCCCATGGGATTAATAGCTTCTGGTTTACCACAAGCCCGTGTGACATGAGTTGTGAAATTGCATGCTGTGCATGCCAAGATGTAATCCTCAAACATGTTCAACCCTCCTTCCACTTCCTCCTCCAGTTTACTTTTTGCCTTGCTGCTGTGGGGAAAAATGCTTCCCAAGCCCCCTCCCCTCCTAATGAGCATGGCTAATTGTGCACCAATTTAAATAGAAATGACCTTCATTTTCTGAAGGTGAAGGTGATCCTACCCTTAAGGAACAAAGAGGTGGCAAGCTCTGGTCCTTCTCCAGTTCCTAGAGTCCCAGTCCTGTTCAATGGTGGCTTCACTGCTGTGGCTGCGGCTTCATCAGCCTGAGGGTAAATGGAATGCAGCCCTCCCACACGCAAGGAGCAGGAAAGGTAGGAACTGCTTCCCTGAGCCCAGGGGATGGCACATCAGCTGCCGTTAGTAAGAGGACTAAAGGTGCCTTAAACCACCTCCTCTTGTTGGGAGGTTTGGATGTGGAAACCCTGTCTTTTCCTGCAGAAGTGGTGAGTAGTTCAGCGGTTGCAAAGTGCATGGAGTAAATGTCACGTGAAAGTGAAAACACATTTGTAATTAGTGTTGCACCTGCTAGAGCTGCAGCATCTTTTGATTCCGGCAGGAAATTATTCCTGAATGCATTTTCGGGCCATCGTCTCTCATCTGTGAGCCTGAGCCAGTGGCTCCTACCATCAATGGACAATAAATCTCTCATCTTTGACCTCAGAGGGAATCTGGCAGCTATCCTTGCATGAGAGGTAGCAGATGGCAGCATATGTTCCATCCAGTGGCACAGCACCTGGTGTGGAAGGTGGGAAACATAAAAGCCACTTGCCCGCTACTGCTGTCATCAATAATGTCCCCAGAGGGGAGGCAGGTAAGAAAAACCTCCCTCCCTTTCCCTGTCCTCCCTCCTGCAGCTTTGTCCCATAGAGTCTGAAGATAGCTCTTCCTCAATATCGATCACTCTGGGAATGTTAGTTCCATACAAAATCACTTGAGCTAATGTTTAACAGAAAAGTCCTCTCACAAAGAAGAAAAGCCTGTTTACAGACTTCACGTGAGGGGAAAAGGCATGACAGATAACAGCAAAGGACTCTAACATACACCAGGCAACCTCTGAAAGTGAAAAATGGCTGCTTCCAAAGGAAATACCTTAAAAGTATCAGAAAAGGCTCTGAAAATATAGCAAGGTTGGAAAGAATCCTTCCTAGGGAACAGTGGGCAGGTTTTTACTCCTGTCCTTCCAAACCTCTCCTCTGTGCAGGTTGCCCAAGACAGAGGCTGTTGGTAAGTCATGCCCAAAAGCTGCATCCTGAGAAACCACAGGCACAGTGAACAACTGCAGAAGCTGCAGGACTGATGGCACTGGTAACATGGTGAGCTGGACTTGCTGCCTTTAAAGGCAGGCCCGTGAATTGGGCTGCCTGAAATTGGTAAGAGCAAAAGAAACGGCTCAAAGTTTGGGATAGACATCTGACAAGGGAAAGGAGTTGGTCACATCAAGAGAAGTAGCAGCAAGAAAAATGTGTTGTTCAAGCTGTGCTGTGCTGAGGATCACATGAGCAATTCCCTCAAAGGCTGCACTCAAGAAGCCAAAGTTCAAAGCCAGGGATGCTTCCATGTTTTTCATGGTTCACTCCCAGGTCATTTGATTGAAAACGTTCTAAATTTCTAATGTTCAAAGAAGTTCAAATGTTTTTAAATCCATTCAGCTCATCCTTGCTTGAGATAAACATGAGTGGGTCAATTGTTCAATAAAATCCAACTCAAAACCAGCTATTCAGAGCCACAGAAGGGGGTCTCTCACTAAAGCGGGAAGTAAGGATGTTCAATTTTTACAACGCTTGCTAAAACCAGGGAGAAGTTGGCTGAATGTTGTCATTCTGCAGCCCTAAAACTGAGCAAAGCATAGAAGGAGCTAAATATGAGACAGGATGGATCACAGAATCTCTCAAGCTGGAAGGGTCTCAAAAGGATCACCAAGTCCAACTCCCTACTTCTCACAGAACAATCTAAGACCAAACTATATGACTAAAAGCACTGCCCAGACAAGCCTTGGTTGACAAGACAAGCTTGGTGCTATGACCAGGTCCTCATGGGGATCCTGTTGCACAGACCAACCACCCTTTCAGTGAAGAACCCCTTTCCTCATATCCAATCCGAACTTCCCTGGGTGCAGCTTCATTACGTTCCCTTGTGTCCTACTGCTGGTCACCAGAGAGAGGAGATCAGCACCTCCCCCTCTGCTGACCCCTTGGAGGAAGCTGTACACTGCAATGAGGTCACCCCTCAGGCTTCTCTTCTCCAGGATGAGCAAGCCAAGTGATCTCAGCCACTCCTCACAGGCCTTGCCTTTGAGGCCTTTCACCACCTTGATCACTCCAGACACACTAATAGTTTCACCTCCTTCTTACACGGAGGCACCCAAAACTGCACACAACCCAGGCTGTGTTTTCCAGATCTCTCCTCAATCCCACAACAACCTTTGTTCACGCTTTTCTGTGAGCAACAGTATACCTAACACTCGCTGCAGACTCATTTGGGCCAGCTGTTGCCTCAACCTGCCCCAAACAGCTGCCATCTCAGGTTCTCAGCTCACCTTCAGCACAGTTATATTCTCATTGAAAGTTCTACAATGCATATTTGGGACAGCAGAGGGTCTAAATTCCCCCAATGCAAGTAGAGGTGGTCTAACCCAAAACTGCCTGCTTTTACATCAAGGCTGCACATAAAAAAAAACAGAGATAAGGAGGCATCAAAAATTGCCCTAACTTGTATATCTACAATGGATACAACCTCCCAAAAAAGCGTGGCACAAAGCTAGAGGTATCTGTATTCCAGACACGTGAATGACCCAGCTGTTACAGCATCTTGTATGACATCAGTGTCACCTGACTGTAGCAAACAGTACAAAATGCTTATTTGTTTCAAAGAAAGCTTTGAAAAATGCCTGTACAATTCTTTCTTTCATAGGTCACAAGGGACAGCTATGGTCAAGGGAAGTGAGAACACATTTAATACCTAATGAGTCATTCCTATTCTTTATACTCTGTAATATTTCTGCTATGCTGATTTATAGCATAATAATTTGATTCTCACATGCTTCTTACCTTAAGCAATGCTTGCATATTAACAGAAAATGTTCATTTATTTGCTTGTCAAGAAGCCTCTTCCACTCTTCCACAAAATAGAAATTTTGTCTATTTTTACAGGAATAAAAGCTGGTGAGAAAGGGAATAAAATTCAGGGGATTAATTATAAATTAGACAGAGATCCAAAAAATTCTCTGGATTTAAAAAGAAAAATATTATTTTCACACAGTTAAAAATACTGAATTTCTATACTATCCCTTTGGTTAATAAATTACATTAAACCCCTATACATATAGATAATATTGTATCAAAATGAAACATATAAAAGTAAAAATATCCTATTTCAAACTGTTACAATGCTAAGATAAAAGATGTTTGCCATCTAGTGAAACAAGTTGGAATATTCTTCCCATCATCCAAACTATAGCTAAATAAATTACCTTAAAAAAAAAAAAAAATCAAAAGACAACATTTTTTTCCAGAGAAATCCTGTTCTGAAATGCTTTGATTACTGCCAGGTGAGAATATTTTGCTTCCCCTAAGCCTAGTGCCATGTTTGTATACAGGGTCATTGCTCACTTGGCTTAGTTATCTTCAGAGACAGATTAGTCTTAAGTATTGAAAACAAATTAAAAATGTACATTCAACTCTGCAAGCTGCACAGATAGTCAAATATATTTGAAACTCAGGTCCCTGAAAAATCATGTATGATTTCCAGATAAGTCAAATGAGAGCTGCACCTCCTTGCATTAGCTCTGAAATTTGTTATTGCAGACCCCTCATTGGAGGTGCACATCTGGGAGGTTTTCTGACATAGCAGGAAGAAAAGAAAGGAAGTTCCTCCTGGTGCCAGCAATATGCCATCATGGAGCTAAAGGAGCACAACCTTCATTTGTCAAAGCCTGCTGACTATCAGGAAGAACAGATGGAGGCTGAGCCTACATAGTTTGTAAAGTGTTAAAAGTAAGGGTGTGACATCTGCAGCAAAAATAAACCATCCAGGATTCCTTTTTTGAAATACTAACATGTCTTAATAAATCAGTGTACGTTTGCTACATATGGGCTGCCTGGACATTTTAGCCATGTCTGTGATGTTTGTCTGTCTGCCCTGCCAAATTGTGCACAAGATTAGTTCCCTGAGCCTACAGCCCTAACAGAGGCTATGCTATACCCTGAGCTCCTGGAAGCCTAGTGTCTTGTGTTCCAGTGTGCTATGTCTGCCAGGTTGGCGGTGTTACACAGGTAGTAACCTCAGGCCGAAATGAACATCCAGCACGGGGTGCATGTCTTAACACCACCAGCTTACACACTGACAGCTTCACACTGAGCAGCTGTGAAATCCCTGAACGATGACCAAAGTGATTTTACCTTAAAAAAAAAAAAAAAAAAAAAAGGTTTGTCAAGCATCATTGTTTGGGACTTCTTGTGACCTCACTTAGCAGACTGGTCCCACTGCCCCGTAACCTTTGTTTCCAGTATATCCAGTGATAACTAGCTTTGTAGGCATTTGTTTTCTATCATCAAATCATTAAATGGTAATGCAATTGTTAGTTTCATTCCCCAGTTCTAACACATTTTGCAGCCAGTAACCATTCCCAGTTCATTAACTGGCTGACCTCAGCATTAACACTCCCTCTGCTAGGGTTGCCTTGGAAACAAAGCTTCCTGTGCGTAATCCAAGCTTATCTAGCTCTTTATCCTACATGTGACCCTTAATTACTTGCTAAATTAGAATGGTTTTCTGAAAATCACAAGAGGAGGTTAATATGTTCTTCCAGAGCTGGTCAAGCTAAGATGACACTAAATTCACAGGGAATTCAAATTACATGATCCCTGAAGGCGTCTCTTTCAGAAGGAAGACGAACTTTCCCAATGGGAGGCAGCGTGCCACGATAATGCTCCTGTCACTCACTTTCCTTGTCCTGCTTGTCCAGCTACAGCTTAATCCAGTATGAACAATGTAGTAAGTAAATATCAGGTTGATTAATTATGGTGCGAGATTCAGTAACCACTTGTCTTCTGTAATTAACATTGTAATTGAAATTAAGTAATACTCTTTGTGCAGAGATTTCTGGACTAGGAGGAGGAAACAAGGGAGGGAGAATCCTCAATGCCGCAACAGGGAAATTAAGAAAATAATAATGGGTCAAAAGTAATTGCCTCCTCAAAACTGTTCTACGTTTAAAAAAAATCAAAAAGAAAACATTTATTTCTTCCAGATAGCTTGGAGTAGAGATGAAATGCAGTTGAATTGTCACAATATTGCTTACAATTTCTGAAAGCTCCCCAGGTTTTCCTGTGAGCACAAACAAATATGCATACTAATGCTAAGAATGCTAAGCTACTAGCTTACACCAAGCTCCGACTGTTTTTTTCTGATAGCAAAACCAACAGGGGAACAAAGGCATCTGAAGGACAGACCTCTTCTAAAAACACCTGACTTTGTCATACCATTAGATTGACATTGTTACATGGAATGAAGATAATCAGTTTGAAAACAAATGCTGCAGATACCAAACACACTGAGATTTGTCTCCAGCTGCTACTGAGCTATTTCATCTTCATCCTTGGTTTATTTCTTGTTTCATATCCTTCTGACCTCTATCTTGGAACAAGTTAAAAATCATAGTTGTACAACAATGCCTTTCAGTCTATGATGTATTCCATTTCGGAATACCAACAAAAGGTAAATAGTAAGATATACAGGAGTAGTTTCGACTCTGGGTTCTAATGGTAAAAAAATCCAGTTTCCTATGGTGAAACTTAACAGAACACTTCAGAAAAGAAACAAGATAAACATAGATCACTTGAGAGATCTAGCTTGGCAGTCTGCAAGATTACAGAATCACAGAATCATTTAGGTTGGAAGAGCCCTCTAAAATCATCAAGTCCAACCATACCTGTCACTAACATGCCACTAAACCATGTCCCTAAGTAGAACATCTATACATTTCTTAAACCCCTCCAGGGATGGTGACTCCACCACCTCCCTGGGCAGCCTATGCCAAGACTTAACAATCCTTTCAGGGAAGAAATTCCTCCTGACATCCAATCTAAACCTCCCCTGCTGCAACTTGAGGCCATTTCCTCTCATCCTCTCTGTTAACCCAGGGGGGGTGTGTGTGTGGGAGGGACCTACCCCCACCTTGCAGGTAGTTGTAGAGAGCGAGAAGGTCTCCCCTGAGCCTCCTCTTCTCCAGACTAAACAACCCCAGTTCCTCATAAGACTTATTCTCCAGTCACAGATCCTTCAGTCACCTCAGTCTGCCATGTAACTCCCCTACAGAAAGAGTTTTAGGGGGTTTATAGCAACCAACATACTCCATACCAACATGGGTGTCCTAAACTGCAGGGTATGGCAGATAAGCTCTGGGGAATCTTGCTGTGGTGCTTCAACCCACAGACACTTCACAGTTTCTCCAGATCTTTTGTGATCACCCCCGCTCCAGAAAAGAATGGCAAAGGGCTGTTTCCTGGCACTTGAGATGTTCCAGTTCTTAACCTAGCATACAATTTTGTATGTCTTTGTTAGCACTTTCCACTAAGAAATTTATCTGAAGCTTGAGCACGCCTTCCTTTTGGTCAGCTCCACTGCAGCCATCATGACACCTTCAAGCACCACAGCAAGCTTGCCCAGAGGTTCAAGGCGTTTCGTTTGTTTCAAGGCTGAAACAGACACATAGCTGTGATGATCCTGCTCTTCCTGGTTTTCCCTGTCTTTTTAAGTCAACTATTTTGAAGATTGATACCCCTAAACTTTCAGCCACTTAGCCAATGTATGTTTAAAGTATATATTTACATATGTGCAAGTTTGCATGTGTGCATACACCTATGCACACACATTTTGATTAATTACTTCATTTTCTTCTTCAACTCAGGGAAATGAGTAGCTGAACTGAGATAGTTATTGCAGCATAGAGGAGGCATTCAGTACTGAGTGATTACACAAACTAAGTGGAGTTTTCCTTTCTGACAGTATGGTAATTAAGAAATAACCATATAGTGATCTGGGAAATCCTGTTCCTTAACCATGGACTGCTGTCAAGTACTCTAGAGTTCTGCATGCTCTGTAACAATTATGAAATAACTATGCAGTGTTACATAAAGTCATATGACTGACTGTGCCAATCAGTCAAATGACATGAGAGTTGACAGCAAGAATGATACATGCAAAAGTAGCTGCACAATGTTCTATTTTACCTACGAGTAAGCTGAGACAATTTACTATAACATCAGAAAGTTATGCAGTACAGCACGTGTTCTCCTACACCGTATGTTGCTTCTCTGCTGGTGCCTCTACGGGGCAGAATTTCCAACCTGCTTACGCACGTTGGAGAGTGGATAACAGAGAGATTAGTTTCAAGGCTAGCACCACTTTGTTTTCTAGTCTCTTTCAGTTATTTTATTGGCATGGTAAACTCCAAGAATACCGCCAAATGCATGAAGTAGTCAGGCTAGAGCTTCACATTTTTCTATTTCTCTCTCTGACATATGCTAATTTATCCTCTTGAAGTAACTGCAACATAATGTGTTGCTACAATCTCCTAGAATTTTACCTGAAAAACTACTTTATAGATCTTTAAAGAACAGAAAAAAGCTGAGTTTTCTGTGTATAGTTAGTTGCCAACAAGACTGCGACCTCCCTTAACATCTCCCACAGATATGCTCTAAAAAAACCAAAATATATCCTTAGAGATTTTAGAATGCAGCTAGATGACACTACACAAAAGATCAAGTAATTCTTTCTCTATACCAACAAGTACTAACTTATCAAGAATACCCAAGATACTTACATAAGATATCCTAGAATTTACCACAGAAGTATTGTGCTTGCATGTCTCCTCAGATCAAAATATTTTCTTAATCCTTTGTGTAACTGAGAAAGGGAAGCTTTGCAGTGAATGTGTATGGCTTTACTTTCACCTATGCTAGAGTAGATGTGTTCCATTTTAAAAAACTTCATCTCTCCTAGATGACTCCACGATCATCCTCTTCCTCAACAGGCTCTGATCCTACTTTCTGGCTCTTAAATTGCTCATACACATAGATTCCGTGAAAGGAAAAGAAGGGATGTGAGAAACAAACGGTAGCACAAAACACAACCGTGGAAAGAAACCTAAAAACCCACTGCTAATTATTTTCTTCGTAAGACAGAGCAATAGGTAGTATTTCAGAATGAAAAATCCGAGTTCTAACTGCTGGTTCAGTCATCCACTTAACAGCGGCACACTCTGGTCAGGTGGCCTACTGTTCCACTCAAAGCAACCTGACACCTGCCCCTGCTCTGAGATACTGCACGAGGACAAACAAACATCCGCATTTCTCACCTTTACAAATCTGACCCTCTCTGGAGCAGTCTCCGGATCACTAACCAACTTTCACCACTCTCAGCTCACATAATGGAGGGCTTGAGTGTCACCAAAAGCTTGCCTTGCTCACTTCCACGGCAGCAGGTTGGTCTCATATGTTGTAAGAAACTGAACCGTTTTTTCTGCAGGATTTCCGACTATTCTAAAAAATGAACAGACAGAGCCTGTGTAAGTGGGATCTGTGCTAAGTAACTGATGGAAAAGAACTGATTATTTACCCTTCAGACGCTCTGCAGAGCGTTAACCGCACGCAACTGTGCCAGAGGCAGCAGCACGCAAGAGAACGCACGACCGCCGGCGGCTCCACCGAGGCCCAACTACCAACGGAGGAAATGCCGTCGGCCGGCAGGACGCTCCGACAGCCACTCGCACCACCGCGGCCCTGCGGAGCCTCACGGCCACCCCTCGGAAAACGGCAACCCACACGCACCCGGGCCTGCTTTGAGCCCTGCCAGACNCGCCCTGTTGGCTGTGCCCGGCGTCCCGAAGCAGGGGCCAAGATGGCGGCGCGCGCGCAGCGGGGCGGCCTGGCGGCGGCCCTCATCGCCGGTGTCCTGCTAACCTTCGACCGCCTGCCGCTCGCCCTCGGGCAAGCGGCGGTGGCAGCAGGCTCGGCGGCAGCTCTGCCGCACCGCCGCTTTGAGTACAAGTACAGCTTCAAGGGGCCGCACCTGGTGCAGGCGGATGGGACGGTGCCGTTCTGGGTGCATACG
>VWZO01003042.1:357972-408003 GCA_013396975.1 Bucco capensis | reverse complement strand
GCCCCCCCGCCCCCCTTGCTCGTCGCTCCCTGTCCACCCCCAGCCTTCAGCCTCGCTCGGTAGAGCCCAGCCACGGGCAGGCATGGACCGAGCGCGGTGCCGGTGCCCCCCCGCCTCCGTGCCCTCCGGACCCTGACCTGTCGATTTCCACGTCTCTCCGAAGGGACAGAGGAGATACAGTGATAGCGGTACAACGTCCGCGAGTCCTCCTCCCCTTGTTCCTCTGACATGATGTTCGAAGTTACCGGTAACCTTTCCTGTGATGTGGTAGCTCCGTTGCGGTGAGGAGTTGACTCAAGACGGAATGAAACTCTTAGCTGTGAAGTGATGATGTGTCACTGTTGGTCAGAAGGAAAGTCGGTTCCATGTCTGTACCGTGGACCTGAGACAAGCCACTGATAGTTCTGTGTGGCTAGAAATCCTGCTGAAATTCATCATATAAAAGTTTGAAATAGAAATTGTGCCTCAGCAAAATACAACTTTACTGAACAGAGTTTTTGCAGTTTATATGTTCTCTGCAGTATGGGTTAAGGATTTGATTGTACTTTAAAAAGCATCAAGTCTTCCCTAAGTCCCCCCTTCTAAAATCTAATGATACTGTAGATAAGGGCTCAGGTTAACATAGTTTCTCTACAGCAAACTCTGCCATATTTTTATTTTCTGACAGACTTTAATTTAGGTCATATTGCTTAATTCATGAGTGTTCATTTTTTGCTCTTATTTGACATTACGCTACAAGTGGCATGAAAGAAGCTGTCTTTAGATGAGCTTTTTCCCTGATTTCTTAAGCAGAAAATCACAACAATTTAATACAAGTGAATTAATCTTTCTCTAAGCATATGCCTATTATTCTTTTAAACTACAAAACAGAAAATCTCTCTTTAAAAAGCAGAACAGAGATCTGTGATTTGTGAAAAGTCCTGTGGGGTACAGCAGAAAGCTAAACCTGATTTTTCTGTTTTTTAATGAATCTAATACGTAACTTAAAGGCAAGACCAATGTTCTGTTAAGTTAAATGTGGTCCCAAATGACAGGTGATTAAATCTTCTGTGATGCAGTAGTCATCAAGTTGCTGAAGGTAAATTTGTGAGGGCTTGAGGTTTTTTTCCCCTCTCTCAGGTGGTTGACTACTCTGCTAAAATGTTATTTTCCAAGTTTTAAAGTTTTGTGAGTTTAAAAGATTTGTGGGTTGGCTAGTTAAGCGCTTGCAGTTTCTCTTCCATATATTCAGTGCTGGTTCCTTTCCTTTCTAGATGCCATACCAAGCGCAGATCAGATACGTATAACAACATCTTTGAAAAGCCAAAGAGGGTCAGTGTGGACAAAAAACAAGTCAATATTTGACTACTGGGAAGTGGAGGTGACCTTTCGAGTGACCGGAAGAGGCCGCGTTGGAGCCGATGGATTGGTACTGAGAATTGGACCTAGCTGAAAACAAATAGACATGCTTTGAAAAGGGAATCTTGGCTTACGACTCTCCTTTGCTTTCTGTGATAGGCAATCTGGTTCACAGAAGAGCAAGGCTTAGAAGGTCCTGTTTTCGGGGCAGCTGATAAATGGAATGGTGTTGGAATTTTCTTTGATTCCTTTGATAACGATGGAAAGGTTAGTTGGATGCTAACTCTTCTAGCATAAAGTAATTTCCTGCCTGATTTGTACAAATAAGTTTGTGGGGAAAAAAATAGGATGTTGTTTTCCTACTCTTCCCCTTCTTCACTTCCAAGGGATAAATTAAAATAATTTAGTTTCTCTTACAGAATTTTTACTAGACTTTTTCCACAATTTTAAGTTTGAAAGTTGAAGCATGACACACAATGAGTCTTGACTGAACACTGGTTCATGTTTTAGGTTTGAGGGGAAATACCATGTACCAGTGTCTCTTCATGATACACTGATGCTTCTTTGTCTTAGCTGATAAATCAGAAGATACAGGTTTATGTAAGTTGTCTTTTTGCACAGCGATGGTTCCACGCAAGCACTGGCATCCTGTCAGAGAGGCTTCCATAACAGGCTGAAACTTGGAAATGTCCATGCACAGTGTGCAATGTTGATATATATCTGAGTATGTTGTGTGCTTTGGTAGAGGCATATTGAACCAAAATATGACACTGTGGAAACACAAATTTCTCTCTCGGAGATACTCTTTTTCTTGGAACAAATCTGCCTAGAGAAATTCTGTAGCAGATGGGGGATGACAGTTGCTGTTCTGAATTTCCAGCTTTCCAGTCCAGAATGATCCTGGGGAAAATAACAATTCATAGGAAGTCTGCTTTCTGGATTGGTTGGGTTTGGTTTTTTTTGTAACTTCTCCTGCATTATTTTTAGATGTTTTAGATACATTTTTGTAGGTGTACAAGCTTTTTTCCTACAGATGGCTTTTGGTATACAGCAGACTTGACATATGCAAAAGTTGAAAGACTGAAGGTTACATTTGTTTCTGTACTGTAATGCCTTTAGGTGCATTACTGCAGAAAGGTGATCAGTGATGTTACTTATGTTTCACATCAAATTAAACTATTCCATTTGCTGGCTATTTCTTCTGTTTTTCTTCTAGAAAAACAATCCTGGAGTGATTGTTGTAGGCAACAATGGAAACCTTCTCTATGACCATCAGAAGTAAGTTTATTTTCAGTGTTGATGACGAATGTTTGCTTTTCCATGAAACTGAGCAGAATTATAAGGGTTTCTCTTACATGAAACTTTGATGTTTCCTTTACATTTGAGTTTTTCTATTTGTTGAAGCACTGTTTTGGCAGTAACTGCACAGAAGTCGAATATTTAACACCATGTATCTGTTGGGATGGGCACAGTCAGCTAAAGAAGGTGCAGACTTTTTACCTCTTTATTGCTTATGGCTATCTTCCACACAGCTAATAACTGACAAAAGTGACTAACTGGAAGTTAATTGCCTCTTACTAAAAATAATTGGTTTCATTTTGTTGTTGTCAGCAGCACAATCAACATCTTTTTGGATTCTCTGAAAAGAGAGGCTTAGTTGGTGCAATCCAGACTATAGCTTATTTCCATCTTAGTGCACAGGTGCAGAAATGTATCTCGGAAGCAAAGGGATTGCCCCATTCCTGTATTCTGTCTATGCTGTGTCCTGTGCGAGGCATCTAGTGCTGTTGATGCCAGACCTAAGAAAAGCTCGGTGCAGTTGTAGAACAGCTTTTGAAAGGCTTGCATATTGAAAAACTATCATGGTGTCTCTTCATGATACACTGATGCTTTTTTGTCTTAGCTGATAAATCAGGAGATACAGTTTTATGTAAGTTGTCTTTTTGCACAGTGATGGTTCCACGCAAGCACTGGCATCCTGTCAGAGAGACTTCCGTAACAAGCCCTATCCTGTTCGAGTAAAGATAACATACTACCAAAAAACTCTGACTGTAAGTACTCTGAAATAACATAATTACTCATGTTTCTCAGCTTCTTAAGCGCAAGATTGTCGAAAGACCTCATAATCCTGAAAACGTTGGGCTTGGCAGCAGAAGTTGGAAGGAGGTGCAGTGTGTTCATATGCTAGGCAAGTTCTTGTAGCTACACTAGTGCATCTGTAGCTCTCTGAGCTGACTCAGCAGGTATGGCTGATCTTTCTGGTTTTACTTAGGAGTCAGTTGTAGTAATGTACTCACGTGTGCTCAGACCCTCCTGTTGCTGTCAGCTTGCCTGTAGAGGTGTCCCAAAGCTGACATCTGTTCCTCAGCGTCCAAGTGGTTGAGCTGCTCCTTCACTGGAATGGTACTGGTCCAGCGTTTTCCTTTGACCTAGTTCTTGGTTTCTAGTATCAGTTGCTGAATCACTTGGTGAGTTGTATTTGTGACCATGACTGTAAACAGACAAAGCAGTTAACACAAAGATTTATGTGTTTTCTTTTAGGTATTAATTAACAATGGCTTTACTCCTGATAAAGAAGACTATGAATTTTGTGCAAAAGTGGAAGATATGGTGTTGCCATCACAAGGATATTTTGGAATATCTGCAGCAACAGGGGGACTTGCAGGTAGCAAACGTTTAAAATTGTGACAAATAATGTGGGGTCTTGAAGGGCTTGCAGGAGAGGGTTTTTTACTGCTGATGTTGACCCATTATGCCCATTTTTGACCAAGACAATGTAACTAATCCACTCCCCTTCCCAAATTACTGATATAACTTAGGCCTTTTCCTGGCTAAAGCAGAAGGACTTTGAATTTGTCCTGACAAAGACATTGTGCTGTCTCATTCCCCACTGCATAAACTCTTGGGAGGATGCTGTTGCCTGAAGATCCTTTGCAAGTGAAACATTAACTTGAGAAGTACCAGGAATAGTAACGTGTAGCAGGAGCAATTAACAGTGGTTTTTTGCTCTATTTGTTCAATACAGATGACCATGATGTCCTGTCTTTTCTGACCTTCCAGCTGACTGAACCTGGGAAGGAAGTAGTAAGCATCTTTATGCATGATTAGTACAATATGTTATTGAGCACATATGTACATGCAGAAGATTATGGCATTTCCTCTGAGGTTACACTTGGCATCCTTGTTTCAGGATTTTGGGATGTAGCTGCATTGTCCTCTGTTTTAGAAACATGAGACCCTAAGGTATTTTAATTAATATTTTCAAGACAAGAATTCTTAAAGCAGCACTGAGACAACAAAAATCTTGGTGTGAAATCAAAACTTGCAGAGAAAAAACTAAAAAGGACATGCTTGGGAAGTGGACAAAATAATCTGTTCTTGCTTTCAGCTTCCCGTACCTCTAGAACAGTTCTGTACTGCTAAAAAGCATCTGCCCTTGTAAAACTTGGTTTGTTTTTAATCTCAGAAAATACACATGTATCAGGAAAAAGCTATGGGTCTCCATATGGATGTCAGAGTTCTGACTTCAACTTCAGTGTATTAACGTGCTCAATTAATTGTGGTGTTATCAATCAAATCTGAACAGCCTTGCTGCAGAATAAGTTATATAGGAGTAGTGGAGAACATGAAAAAACTCTCCCACCCCTCCTTTAATAATGTTTTAAAGCCAACACCAGGTGCAGAAATTCCTCAAAAAGACAAAGAGAAATATCAAGAAGAGTTTGAACAATTTCAACAAGAATTGGATAAAAAGAAAGAAGAATTTCAAAAGGAACATCCTGGTGTGCAAGGAGAGCCAGGCAAGTTCTTTAAGTGATTTTTTTAGTTGTCAAGGAAATGTTTGCTTTCTGGGATATTCAGAACTAGAGTCTGATCTTGCTAAGCTTTTACTGATACTTACTTTATTTAAGAATCTTTGATCTTTTGTTTGTAAAATGTTTTCTGAAATAAAAAGTGCCTTTGTCATGCCTGGATTAAGAACAAAAGAAATGAAAGGAAATACAGGAATGATGAGAATCTGCATGGAACAGTGGAAGAGAGAGAAAGGTTATGCATCCCTCTGTAAAGTGATGGTTAAGGAAGAATGGCCTTCTTTCTTATTCAATAATGTATTTGAAACATTTCTGGTCTGTTTCTGCACTTTCATAACAAACTCCCCCCTCCCATCTTGTTTTACGGATGGATTTTAAAGCTGGGCTACTGGATATACTGGAATGTGCTTACTTGGAAAAGCTTTTGAATGCTTGTCTAATCTTGGATGTGTATGGAGTTCTGTCAATTTCTGCACCACAGCATGAGCTGGCATTCACTGTTGGTATTTGAGTTGGCCAATAACCAGATTCCAGCTTGATGGTCTTAAAAATATGGCCTTTAGTTTTACATTTTAAGCTGAGTAAGGCAGAATTGCACTTTACACTATTGATACCACACATCTGCAGGTCTCAGCAGCTATTTATTTAAAGATATTTCAGACTGAACAGTGTTTTTCAAATTATATTCTGTTTAGGAAGATTATAATAGTGACTCTTGCCAACTTTTTGGTATGTTTAGCCAAAGTGCTTTGACTTTGATTGTTCTGCTGTGAGCAGTGGTGGGGGTTGGTTTGTTTACTTGGGTTGGGGTTTTTGAATTTATCTTCTTTTTTTAGAGCTACTCAAAAAAGAATCTCCGTATTTGAAAACAAAATGGAAGGTAGCCTGTTTCTACTTTTGTGGACTGAGTTAGCTGTGGTTGAAGGCATATTTATCAGGAATGTACTTCAGGCATCTAGACCTGAAATTTCCGGTTGTTGCTTTTTTTTCTGCACAGTGATGAGTTATGGCTGTTCTAAAGGTCCTACACCATTCTATCTTCATCTTTGCTTCTGAAATGTTATCCAGCCTGTCACTGATAAGAAATCGGTCTTTTTGCCAAAGTCTTCTGGACTTTCTTTCTGATATGGTTGAAGCTGTTGAGGAACTCAGTCAAAATGTGTAGTTATCTATTTCAAGCTACTTTTTAAAGCTTACTTTTTCTAAAAAGTAGCTGTCAACAGCTGCTGAACGATAGCTGGCATTGCAGTGCTAGCTTGTGCAAAGGTAGCTGCCTCCTAACAGTGACAGCATCCTGTTTCCTTTTTATGTTGCACTTTACCCAGAGAATGTACTCTAAGACAGAGTCTGGGTATGTGGTTATCTCTGTGACTTCTGATCCCACTTGGGTATCCTTTGCCATGGCAATGGTGACAAATAAAAACCAAATACATTGAATTATGGGGGGAAAGTATATCCCTGTGGAAACGTTAAGGGTGCAAGAAAAATTATACAGTGCAGCTTCTGAGGAGTGCATATCTGTAAGAAGTGCCTGTGCTTTTTTTCTCACCAGCTGATGATCTTTTTGAAACTGTAAGTGATCGAGAGCTGAGGCAAATCTTTGAGGGGCAGAACCGAATTCATCTGGAGATCAAACAGCTGAACAGGCAGTTGGACATGGTTCTGGATGAGCAGAGGAAATACGTCTCTGCAGTCACAGATGAGATTGCTAAGAGAGGTGCTGGTTTTCCAGTTCAGCAAGGACAGGTAAGTAAATAAATAAATAAACAGCTAGCTCTGCCTAATTTTAGCAGCACGATCAATCTGCTTTTTCCAAGATAACTAACATGCCTGATCTTTTTCTCACCCCTATTCCCCACTGCCAGGTTTCCCAACAAGAGATTGAGAAAGTTGTAAAAACTCAAGAGGAGGTCATTAGACAAGTAAATGAAATGAGGTAAATGCTTTCTAAATATTAAGGCTGTGTTTTGAGTTTTCTGTTCTTTTCTAACTTTGAAATAATGACAAACTTGAAATTTCTGTGTCAGTTCCTTAACGATGACTCTCTACATACATTTCATTTCTATAACAAAATAACTTCATATCCCTAATTTGTCTTTTTTTATAATGAGATTCCACTTCAACAGGTAGTCCAGTCCTAAAAAAAAATAGATTTCTGCTCATGTGATAACCTGCTACCTCATGGAAATATTTTGCTCTGATTTTGGAGTATTGATAACGGCATGAGCATAAACAGCTTTGCTTCACAGCTAGCAACAGGCATAAACTGAAATACAGGAAATTCTATGTAGACATAAGAAAAGAAACTTGGGAGAGTAGTTGAACACAAATAGTTTGGTTGCCTGGAAGGGTTTTTGCAGTCTCCATCCTTGGAGATACTGGAAACCCAACTGTGACTAAAAATCCGATGATTTGTTAAGTGCTTAGACATCCTGTCATACAGCACTTAAGGTGAGGAAAAAAAAGTAAAAAAGGCACCCTAATATTAAATTACTGTCACCTATGTTGTGTGATGAAGACAAATGTGTTGCTGTTTCTCATGTGCCAACGGATGGTCTAGGCCAGTTTAGTAATCTTGACCCAGGGTAGAGAAAAATGGGACATATGTTCAGGTTGGTTGGTTCTTTTGTCAGAGAACTTTGTGCCAGTGAATTTCCTCAGGAAACTTCTGTATCCGCAGGGACACTTAGGAACTTGAAAATGATCAATAATTTCGGTTTTTAGGATGCAGCTTTTAAGGTATGCTGTACCTTTTCAGACTGTGTTAACCAAGTGAAATAAATCTGACCTTGAAGGTCCTGTACTGCTAAAATTCCTGTGTTTGGTAGGGATATCTGTGCATTGCTGCTGAGGTGTTGTACAATTGCTATCCTTAGCAGCAGTGGCTTTAAGTTGGTTTAACCCTTCATTTATAGTAGCTGAAACATTCCTTACCTTGGGCTTAAAAAAAAGGAGAAAACCAATTCCTAGAGCAGTGCATTTTTCCTGCATCAGTTCCAGGGCAGCTCTTGTGATTTATCTAAGTAGGTCAGTTTTTTGTAGAATGAAGATTAGAGCGTTTCCATTTTTGCATTTGTCCTTCCACGAAAGCTTTTGTTAATATTCTTGACAAATCTTTATACCTTGCAAGCAAATTAGATTTTCTTGTTAACGTTGGCAGTCTGCCCTTCAGTGTCTACTTACTAGATAGGGGTTTGCCTAACATCATCTTAATATTTTCCTTAGATTAAACAAATGTTTTATTTATGGAGAGAAATGAACAGCCCTCTGTTGCACTGAGAAGGACTTACTGTCTAAAGTAATTTTCTGGTCAAGATTTGTGGATTTCTTAATCATTTGATTACTGAAGAATCTTGCGTGTTCATTCAGCAGAGGCTATCAGCATGGTATTGTCTGTGCAAAAGTGAACGTACATAAAATTTGACACAGACCACATCTACTTAAGGAAGTTATTTTGCTTTTAACAAACAGTGGGGGAAGGTGGATGTGTGGATTTTTGTTAATTACATAGGGATGCTGATATTAGGAGGGAGAGGAACAAAAGTGTCACGTTTGTGTTCTAGCACTGAAAAAGAATGCAATGGATGTGGATAGACAGAATTACTACCAGCATTTATTAGGCAGTGAGCATAATGGTGTTTGCATGGCTTATTTAAGAAAAAAATTTTCCAGTGGAAAAAAACCCACAGGATAAAAGAGAACACTGATAAGGTACACAGCCTATTCCAAGGCACTGTGACAATCTCCAGCAGTAGAAATAGCAAACACAGATATGCTGTATTAGTGTTACCCAGCCTTTGCTCCATTGCAAGAACTGTGCAGCACGTTTAAACTACTTGAAGCAGCTACATACCAAAGTCAAAGCCATGCATTAATTTAATCTACATTTTATCAAGTTGCAGATATACCATTTTAACAAAGATGTATTTATTGATTACAGCCCCTGCTAAATGCTGGATTAACAACATACTTTTATTCAAACTGAAGACTACCAGGGTCTCTTACAAACACCACTCTGGCACACAGATCAACTTAACTGACTAGGCTACCAATATTCTGCATACTTGAAGCCACAGAACAACAACCAGAAATTCTCTTTGCTTTCAGTAACAAAAAGATCCAAGAATTCACCTTTTCCTGTCATCTTTCTAAGAGCTCAGTCCCACTTTCAGCACACCTTAGAAGATGAATCACTTTCCACAGTAACGTTCCTGGTTATTCCAGGTAGCGTGCTGCACTCTAGGCCAGATAGTTAGCCATGGCTTTCTCGACATTGACCTCAGTAAGCTCATTTGTCATACTGCAAAGTTAACCAAAACCATCAGTTTGTTTCTGTAAGCCACTGCAAACAAAAATCATCAAAGCAACTGTCACTTTCTCTCATTCTACCCTTCTGGTTTGGAACTTAGACACACAAAACAAGTGCAAAAAAAATCTCATCTGACCTAATTTAAATTAGCATATAGATTATTTAAAGATTGATTAATATTGATCCTGTTCTTTGAATTAGGGTTATAATCCTCTGTTTTAGAAGAGAAGGCTGGATGGGGCTTTGGGCAACCTGATCTAGTGAGAAGGGAGCCTGCCTGTGGCAGGGGGGTCAGACCAGGTGATATTTAAGGGTGCCTTCCAAATGAAACCATTCTGTGGTACTATGATGAATTGCTGACCACTATACAAAGAGGACTGCACCTTGAAGTCATTGAAGTAAGCTCTCAGCTGAACAAAATGTAAAATTTTAAGTAAATTAAAAAGAAATCCAAAGGCAAACATTTCAATTGCTTATTCTGTTAATAATGAAGAGATTAACATTCACATGATAAATATTTTAGCTGTAAAATAATCCTCTTTGCAACTGAAAAGAAACATCACAGTAGGGGAAAATTATATAAACATATTGATTAGAGATTAAGGGGTTTTTCCCTCTCATTGACTAGTTTACCTCAAGCAAAATTAGTTATGGAACCTCAACTTTTTATGGATTTAATTTGATTTGTTGTAGAAGCAAAATGAATTCACATGGAGAGCATGTTAAGTATTATGACAATGCATATGGGAAATGAGTTTCTCGTATAAATGATAATCATGAAACAAGGATGTATCTAAATCTTTTCTTATCCCTAAAGCCTCTTCTTTATTTTTATTTCTTACATGACTGCTTTTATTTATTTATTTTTGAAACAGCTTTTGGTTTTCTTCAAAGATTGCATTAAACTCTGCTTATCCTAAAGCCTTGGAAAGAGCCTCAGATAAAACACTTGTTTGAGACTTCATCAGTCAGGCAAAGCAGATGTCTAGCAAGAGAATATTTGCTAGATCTTGTTTTCAGCATGGCTGTGGGAGGTGGTGCACTGCACAGATTGAAACTGACTGCAGAATTAAATATTTTTTAAAATTACAATTTAAGGAATTATTTCATGAAAAGTATTCTTGGAAGCTAGAAAAAAAACACGTTTTCTACCTTTTGGAACAACTTGTGTATTACAAACTAATTTTAGTGGACTAAAAATGTGCAGAATTACTGGTGTTTGCAAAAAATCTGTTCTATGCTGAAATATGTTTTATTGTTCCAGAAATTCAATGGCTGATACACTGAGGCTGATCACTGGAGCTCAACATCCTGGCTCTGCTGCGGGAGCCTACGAAACAACTCAGCACTTCAATGACATCAAAGAACACCTTCATGTAGTAAAGAGGGACATTGAGCATTTAGTACAACGAAATATGGTAATTTATGTGCTGGTAGTGTAAAGCACGACTGTCATACTTCTTTATTTGGCTGTTAGTGAAAAGCTAGGATGAGCCAGCATGCAATTTACAGAGCAATTAATCCTTCATTAAGCTGCTTCACTAAAACTGCACTGCCTTGACCTAACTGCATGATCTGTGTCTTGATGAGAAGTTTTGCACAAAGAGCATGATTTTTAGTCTAATTTCCTGTGGAAACAAGGTCAAGCAATTAGGTTTTCTGGGTGCTTTTTTTGTGTTTGTCCCCCTGCTTCACAGCTCCATACACAGGAGATTCTCTGTTCCACACAAAAGGGAGAGCTTTAATCAGGGGAAGCTCAGGCAGGCTACACTTCAGGTCTCGGTGTGAAAGATGACTGCCTTCACACTCAGGAGCACCTTAGTCTAACCTAGGTAGCAATTAAGCTGAATTAGCTTATGATCCCACTGAAGGTTCCTGATTTCAGGGTTAATTTACCTCTATAACTCTCAAATTAACATCAGTCAGTTTATCCAAGAAACAAAGGTGAACGGAAAGTGAGACGGGGGTGAGACTATGATTTTTCAGAGTGGTGTCATTCCTGTGTTTGCTCGTGTTCTGATTTTTAGATCATGTTGCAAAGACCTTGTTCTATTTCTTAACATATAGCAGTCTTCTGATGGCATGTTTTGTTTACTATTTTCCTCAAATACTGTTTTTCTTGGTTTTTTTAGCCCTCTAATGAGAAATCTAAGTGTCCAGAATTGCCACCATTTCCATCATGCTTATCTACAACACACTTCTTCATATTTGTAGCAGTGCAAACAGTATTATTCATTGGTTATATCATGTATAGGTAAGTATGTTCCTGTTTAAAGACAACAGGACAAATGATTTTAGAACTTTTAACTGGAAATGCACTTGCAATGCTATGATTATGTTAATCTTCTTAAAACAAGCAATCATTCAGATTGGAAGAGACCTTGAGAGGTCTTTAGTTCAACATTCTGCTCAAAGCAGGGTCAACACTGAATTCAGACCAGGTTGCTTAGCATTTAGACTCATCAGGTCTTAAAAGTCTCTAAGAATGGAAAATTTACACTGTTGCAGACCCCACTGGAAATGTTTAATTATCATAATGAAGCTGATTTTATACTGTGGGGGGAGAAAAACCTGCCCTGTTTCAGTTTGACTCTTGTGTCTAATATCACACACATCTCCATGAACACAGAAACTGACCTTGTCTCCCCAATAACATCTTGTGGGCCTTAGAAAACTGCTGTTAAAACCCTTGAAGCCTTCTTTCATCCAGGATGAAGAAAAGCCAAGTTCCTGCTTCAGCTCTTGACCCATACTTGTGGTCCTCTCCTGGACTTACTGAAGCTTATTAAAATCTTAACAACTCTTATATAATGTGATGAGGGCTTTTAGTTTGTTTTTATATGAGTACCTACAGGCTTCTTACCCATCTTACAATTTCTTCAGTGTATTTTTTTTTGTGATACATATCCCTTCATCCCTCTCCTACATAGGATACTGATAGCTTATGGACTTTTCTTTTTTCCCCCTTTCTCTCTAAACTAATTGGGATGTTTTCTCTGTTCTCTTCCTCCTCCTGGTAATGTCATAATGTTCAAATTTAATTTGCATTGATGGAAAGGAAAACCTATGGAGAGTAAGGTGTTACTAACTTGGTAGTCTTCCCCCTGCTTCTCATACACACCTATCAGGACAAGGAGTTGGGACCAAAATAGCTCCACTGGTCCTTAAAGAGAAAATGCTGTTTGCAACCTCTGTGGACAGGACAAACCCTCCAGTTCTTGTGGATGCCGTTGGTAATTCTAGCATCTGTGTGTGGCTGATCCACAGTATCTGTATCCACTAAGAAAATAAATAAGTTGTGTGCCAGAGGGGAAAGGAAATCCCATTTCAAGTCAATTCTTTCACTGCTTAGTTCCATGTGTTTCCTTTTGTATGATGATCTTTAGGCCAATCATACACTGAGAAGCTTTAGAACATCTGAGTTGATGTTTTCAGTTTCTGGCTTCTGCCCAGAATGTTGTTTCTTTCTGTGGCTGATGCAAAATTGGAACTATGGTGATGCTACCAATGTCCTTGTAAATAGAAAAAATTGTCTCCTGTTTTTGTGGTATGACTTATATTTCATTTCCCCAAGTCTCTGTTGACAAGGAACGGAATCTTCTAAGTACTTAATTTACTTGGGGAGTAAAACAGTTAGTTTTATACTATAACTACTTAATGAATTCTTTCCTGCTTTTTCTTTCAGGAGTCAACAAGAAGCAGCAGCCAAAAAGTTCTTTTGATGACCTGTCCCTTTTTTGTGTGCATAGCAGTATGTATGCACAGAAAATGCATCTCTGTAAATAAGGGAAATTTTAGTGTTTGATATACTTCAATATTGTAAATTATTGAATTTTGTTAAAGTGAGTTCTCCTTTAAACTGTTCATACTGAAGTTAAAATAAACTGGGGAGCAGAGGAGCAATGCTAGATAGGGGAAGACTGCAGACCCTGTCTAGGTCTATCTTCTCAGCTAACTTTCTCATAAATACTGCCATATTCCTTCTCTTTGGTTTGGTTGTTCATAATGAGAGTTGCAGACAGGTGATTTCTGCAGAAAGCTTGCCACTAAGTGTCCTCACATACCAGTTTAAAGAAAAGCAGACAAAAGCCAACACTGACAATAAATGCTAAACCATTGTTCTGTGTTTTGAGGAAAAGCAACAACTTGTTATAATGGTTTCATTTCTTTACCGCTTAGATTTAACAGTTTAAGAATGCAGTTAATTCTGACTCTTCACAAAATACATATTTAACACTTTTTTATGGAGACACGCCTTTAGCAGTCTGACTGGTACCTGATGTAGAAAACAAATTATACAGAACAAACAAAGTGTTCTCTCCTCATTTTGGGTTGGGGTTTCAGGCAGTGAGGAAAAACATATGAAAGTGATTTCTTCAAGTGTATCGTGGGACTGGTTTCATCTTTGTAGTTTCAAGTCTAATTTTGTTTGGAGATTTGTGGAACTTCTTCAGCAGAGAGATCATTGCTTTATGCTTCTTGAAATCTGATTTTATTAATGATATGTTTAGTGTATTGATGTCTTTACTTTTATAAAGCTGTCTTGTCTTTCATGTATCAAATACAGATGCTTTGATTTAAATCTTGACATGGCAAGTCCTCTAAACTTAAGCTATTGAGTGTTAAACTTCTTCACAAGCTGTTGCTTCAGACATGTTTGTTACTCCTGCAGGTGTTGTAGAACCAGTGTTGTGTCAGTTCCTGCTTTAATATCAAAAGCATAAGACCAAACATATGTTTTTGATACTGTTTATCAGGTGAACATTTGTTTCAGAAAAGAAACAAAGAAGATAACCCAAATCAGGAATGTGAAATGAATTCATTTTGCCTTGTTTACATATCTGTGGTAACTTTGTCCTCGAGTTGTTTGTGTGTAGAGTTAAAATAGGGGGTGTTGTGTTTCGAGGTGGGTTTTTTTTAGTTCTATAAAACACATAAATGCATCAGAATATTACACTTCTACTTACTAATCTGTGTGAAGCTACAAAAATTCTCTGGAATCTGGCATACTACTACTGCATTCCTACTATCAACTCGCTTAGAGCTAACACATGCTGCCAAACTTGCTGTAATGAAGAACACTTCAGCATTGTGCCTGTCAGTCTGGAGAGATGATAAACCTATGCAATAGATTTTGTTACTTAAAATACAGCGTCCAGAAAGTGGATATCTGTGCTATACAAATACAACAGTACTACCTACACACCTCTTCACATAGCTACAGCATGTAGTGTGGTGGGAGTGGTATAGCTTTGTAGAGTCATTTCTAAATTGTAGAAGATCTTACTGTAGTACTTGGAGAAACCTACTGCCTCCAGCTAATCTTGCTGGATAAATACAGTAAATCAGTGAAAATGCTTTTCAGCTAAGCCAGAATAAAACACAGGAATTTATCAATTCCTTTCTTTCAACACCAGCAAATATTTAGAGGTGCCTTGAGTCTAAGCTATTACAACTCTGACTCTTCATATTTTCTTAAGTTGTTCTGCAACTGTACAGTGTTATTCCTTTCAATTGCAAGCCTGCCTACATCAGTGCAGCACCCGAGCAGAACTCCCTCTCACAGCAGGCTTTGCAAGGCCCTTTATACAGAAAGGTTAGCCACTGTGTTTGGATAAGTAGATGCATGTAACTGGCATAACAAGGAACAGCTCTAATGTATCCATTGGGAGCCTGTGTTTTGTGTTACTGTGAATTTATCTGACCATGACTTTGTTTTCAAGCTGGAGCAGCCCATACTTCTGTGTCTGCAGTTAGAAAAAAGGCTGGGGACAACTTGAACCTACAGTTGTATCTTCAGTGTGAGGCTCAGATTGTTTGTTTATGCTGCTAATAGATCTGACATCTCCTGTGTGCAACTAGGAAACTTTTGTATTAGGGAACAAAAGGTCTAAAGCATAACATCCAAACAATGATAACTTCATGCTTCACTTCACAGTCATCTCTCCTTGGAACTTCCATAATTGCCTCATCTCTCCCTGGATCCAAGTAAAGCTCCCAGTTGCCCAGCTCAGCTTTTGTCCTTTCTGATGGCAACAGATTTGGACTCTAAGAATACTTGCCAGACAATGTTAGCCTTCTGTTGTGGATGGCTACTAGAAGTTTCTTCCAGCACTGATAATGTGTTTCTTATCAAGTAGCATTTCAGGACTAGGAGAAGACAACACCTTGAAATCCAGTTTGATAATGAGGGGAGTAAAAGTCTAATTAAATGTATCTGAAGTGGGGATAAGTAGCAAATATTTGGCAGTGACAAGAGAATCTCATTGTACTGGTCAGGGTATATTCAATACATGGTCACGCCAGAGTCTCTCAAAAGTAAAATTCACTATATGGTCTGTGAATTACTTCCTGTTTGCAGAAAAATTGAGATTTATCAATGCATCAGTTGCTGTAACACCGAAGGCTGTCTACTGTGGGGTTTTTAATTCAAGTAGATGACATTTTCCTATGTTTGTTTCTGACTAATGTAAATTGACACTTGGAGTTCAGAGATAACCTTATTTGAATAAAGATGCATATTTTTAGTATGTTTTTTTCTTTTAATTTGGTACACGTCCATGAAATCCAAGCAAGTGTATATGAAGCATTCTTTACCCTCTATTGTTCAGAGAGCTTGAACAGTTTGAGATCTGGGTTTGGTCCTGCCTAATCCTGGAGAGTTAACAGCAGTCAGAGGCTGAGGCTCCGTACTGAAAAGGACAGGAAGCTGTTATGAGTCCAGCCCCAGTTCACTCTATGCAGAGGGATTATATCCTCTATATTGCAATCTAATGCAAGAGGGACTTTTAAACTAAAAGTAAGATTTTCACTCAAAAGCTTCTGTTAAGAGTATCAGGCTTGCCATGAGTATCAGACACTTGGGGTCAAATGTAAAGTCTTAGGTCAGCTTGTAAGTCTCTTAACAGCAAATCGAGTGGCTTGCTGGCTGCTTTGAGTATACAAAGTACCTCATGCTTCTGAGCTGAAGATTGCCTGTATCTCTGAAGTGCTCTCTTCAGATTTCCTCCAGACCACACACACCTGAGCTCTCTGCTCCTGTATAGAACACAATATGACTACCTAACACAAATCAGTATGTGTCTTCTGGGTTGTGGAGGTTTTGTTGGGTTGTTTTTATATTCTTTCATGTTCTATCCAGTTACTGTGCCTGTCTGTGGGAACCTCCCATAGGAAGAATTGCCTCACTGACCATTTTCCCCTACCTAGGGGCATTTTCTCTAATAGGCGAGGGAGAAGAATCTTCCATTGCTACTATTCAAGCTGAGAAAGCCCTGCAAATACTGCTCTCTGTGCAAGTCATCTAATGTTCTGACTTAAATAAAAGCTGACATCTTCTAGAGGGATGAAGCTAAGGGGCAGAGAACATTTCAAACTCTTAGCTACTTCAGAGTTAGGTTGTTGGAGCTGTCTACTGTCACTGTGTATAGGAATCAAAGCCTACTGCCAAGAATTATGCCTACAGTTAGGGAAGCTTCTCTTCAGTAAAGGCCAACAGCACAAAGTTTAACAGACACACTTCCCACACACTTAGAAAAAGAGCATGAGACCTCTATGTACATTTAGCCTGTATCCTGGGCTAAACCACAGCAGTTACTCTATAACTCAATGACCCCTTCCCAGCAGGAAAAAGGAAAGGAGACCAACAGGTTGAAATGAAAGCAGATATCATGAAACAGCAAAACTAATGCCAATATAAAGTATATAAAGTTGTACTTCACCCAATGAAGGTTCAGTGGTCACACGGAACAGGAAGGCATTCCACAGGAGCAGGAGCAGGAAGAGGAGCAGAATCAGGAGGAGCCCAAGCAGGAAACCCCACCCTCACCAGGCTTCCCTCTTTATACTGACCATGATGTTTATGGTATGGGATACACCTGGAGCCAATTCAGATCACTGCGCTGGCTGATTCCAAACTGCTAACAGCTTGCAGCCCACGGCTGGCCTAGGATTCTGTCCCAGCAACACCAGGACACGTAACACCAAAAATTAAATATGTGCTGTATGTTGTATTTGTGATGTGCACAGTACAGACACACTGGTGCTCCCTCTTCCAGTTAGGGGAATTTTAAATAAAGATGAGCCAACCCCTGCAAGTGCACTTGAGAGGCATTTGGCACTAAGAAGTGATGTTGTGGGGCAGCATTCTAACGTTTAATCCTGTTTGCAGGACTTCTCAAATACCAGAGAAATAAGCAAGGCCTTGGTTTCAGCAGAAAGCAAAGAGGTCGCAGGTTAGAACCATCCCTGCTTGGCTATATTGTCTCCAGGCTGGAAAAGTGGTACAAAGGTACCACTGAGCAGAGTCAGACAGCACTTATGGTGACTTGGCCAGGCCTGTTTTGAAGTAATCACTCAGGCTTGTAAACAAACTTTAACTTCAGACCAATACATGCTCAAGTCTAGCATTCTCTGCTCAATTTGGGATTAGCTAGCTAAAATCTATGATCTCAGGTCCACTAGCCATTTGGGCAAGCACAATACAGTTTTGCTAATGAAGATCAGAGCTGGTCAGATGTAAAAAGTTGGTTTGTCCCATGAATTTTTGCAATTTATGCGTAGGTCTGAAAGCATACAGTGATTATAAAAATTCGGTTTTTATTTCAGAAAAATGCTTTCTAGGTATTTGTAGTCTGTATCAAAGTAGTTTTGGTGTGATTTGGAATTTGTACTTGTGAGTGATACTGTATTCCAAAAAGAAATCTGAAGTTTCTTGTTTAATCACAAATAATCCTGGATTACCGAATGCCCTGCTTCTTTTTTTTTTTTTTAATAGTAACAGGTCTGCTTTAATTAGAAAGACTCTAATACAGATTAAGGCATTAGGCAAACGGGAATCCTCCCATCTCTCAGTGAAATTATGAGAGGGCTGGGAGAACCATTTAGATAATCAAAATTATAGAATGTTTCATCAAGGCACAGGCTGTCAGTCATAGGAGGATAAATGCTCAAAACCCAAAATCATGAACTTTTGAGACCCAGCAGATGATTTTCTTTTCCAAAACAGTCAATGATCTAGGCAAATCTTCACCTGCATAGACCTGGCGAGGCTAATGATGTGAATAAGAGTTTGAAAGATGAGGATCGACACAGGCAATCCACAGACAGAGGAGGTCAAGGCTGTACTGCAGCATACAGAACAGGTCAGAGCCATTCCTCCTTCACTGGCAGTTGAGATTCAAACCATAAGGTATTCTGTGCAGTACCAAAGTGGTAATCTGGATGGAGACAGCCTGGGAAAGAGCTGAAATAAACCCTAAGGAATGAAACGTATGAAGAAGTGATTTACCTATTTTGTCATTATTTTCTGGATAGCAGTAATGCCTCATTCATCTGTGAGACAAACTAACCATATGAAACATGGATGAAGAACAAATAACCCAATGTGCTTGCTGTCCAGTGGGTAAAAGGACTGGGGTTTTTTTACTTAATGAAGAATTCCTGTTTTCAAATCTTATCTGATTGTGTAAATCGAAAAGGTTTTTCTGGTCAGTAGCCTGAATTTTACTATTTTACTGTGGCCATTTAGTCAACCATGTTTTTAATTCAGATCCATTGTGTTCCAAGGAATGTTTTCATCTCTGTGAGAGTTTCAGAAAAAGCCAAAACGCCATTGCACGCTATAATTGATTTTTGTATGTGTGTACATACAATTAGCTTAAGGTATTAATATAAAAAGTAGGTAGCTTCATCTAATGATTTTTTTTGAGTAATCTGAACCATCTGCCTGTAGATATTAAGGAGTTCACTCTTTAATCCAGATTATGGCTGACAAACTGGTTTTGGCATTCACGTTTCACTAGCATTGTGCCCTTGAAGAGCTGATGTAGCTGTGGAAACTCTCTTGCTTACAATTGTTCATTCCGAAAACACTTTTGGTTTGGCTTCCTTGTAGTTGTTTGCTCATAGTTCCTTTTTTCTTGAGAAGATGGCCTTTCTAATGAAAAGTATGTTGAGCAACCAGGTAAAGAATTTGGGACTTGGAGGTGGAGGGGAAGAAAGCAAAGAAGAAAGCACTCCTTCTGACCCAGCAGCAGCTGCAGGAATGACCAGAGAGGAGTATGAGGAATATCAAAAGCAAATGGTTGAGGAGAAGTGAGTACCTGTTCCCTTATTATCAGTATGGGGCTAATTCCTGGTAACTTTGTGCAGATAAAAATAACCCAAAAAAAGCCAAACATTCAGCTCTCTTCCTTTTTTTATTTTTTTTTCTTTTAAAGCAAAGAAATCTTTGGTAAAGAGACTTTCCAAAGAAAAAGTTCACCAAATGGAACTGATGAAGTGTAACATTCCCTTTTTCCCCCCACCTCATCCTGCAACTCCCTCCTACACTTCCCTGCTATCTCCACACCCTGATACGCTGGATTCATTCCTAGCTGATGTTACTTTGCCTATCAAATTTTTCCATAAGTACAAAGTTGTTTGTGATGCAGAAGTTAATTCAGAAATGTGTATAATTTCTTCTCCTATAACTCCATGTGGAGCACACTTTCAATATATAATCTTTTCTTTGTCCACATGAGAAAATAATGAGCACTATGTGAGATTATATTTATCTAGAGAAAAGCTTTGAGATGGATATTTTCTGTAGCTGCATTTTCACTTATTCTTTCTAAAATCTACTAAATAAAGGTTAACTTTTCAACTGATTAAATTCCAATTTTATTTTGTCCGTAATCATAATCTTTACCACTTTGCTGTGTTTAAATATCGAAACAGAAGTAAAATAAATAACATGTAGGAGTTCAAATCATGCAGAATTATAAATAAAATGATTTGCTTTTAAATCTCAAATGCATCTGTTCCTCTAATGGTCAATTACATAATGGTTGTGTAAATCCTTGATGTAAGATGATTATAGGTGAGAGGTTAATGACTGACGGAATTTGAGGTATCCAGGTCTGTATTTAGCAGCAGCCATTTCTGTCATAAAACCTTGAGTAGGTATCATCTGGTTTGAAATAAAACACACAATGTTCTGCTATCCATTTTGTCAAGGGGTAGTTAAAAAAGAAATAATTAGCTGTTGGCAGAGAAATGCTTCATTGAGACTGAGAAGCAATACAGAATTCCTGGCATAAGGAAAATGCTTGGGAAAAGAATGAATTCCATAATGTCTTCACGTGTGGCGTGACTCTGAACTGTTGAGGAATGGTGCAGGAGTACTTCAGAAAGTACAGTTTGGAACTAGAATAGGAACATAGGAACATCATCTTTCAGAGAGGAAAAAAACCATCTGAGGACAGCCCACACTGGTGTGGTTATGTAAAGGTCTCTGTCCTGGGCAGAACTCCTGTCAGGGCTCTCTGCATTTTATCCAGTTTTCAGCTGCAGAAATGGAGATCAGAGGCAAAGAATACCTTGCTGGGGCCATGCTCAGGCAGAGTTTGGCCTCTGAAGCACAATCACTCTGGCTCTTGGTTCTTCTCAGGTTTTGTGTTTGGGGGTTTGTTTGTTTTTCAGCGGTTAAACACACAAAAATAGACAGATTGCTGTTTCTCAGGAACAAACAGGTAGCTTGTGTGGCAGTTTCCCACACGGCTGCAGAGAAGTTGCTTCCAGCATGACAAGAGATTAAGGAAGAGGGGAAAGAGAGGAAGATCTAATTCAGAAGGCATCAAAAATCTCTTTCCAATCTTCCCATCAGTGACTTGCTGAAAGAAGTTTAAAATTGCTTCCAGTTAATGTGAAACAGTTTTGGTTTTTCTTGAGAGACAATAAAAAGCTCACCCAAAAACCTTATTGATGGAAGCAGAATTAAAAACTACATTTCATCTTGCAAGTAGCTTTTATGTGACAAAACACCTATACTGGAACAAAATCAACTTTGCCATAAAATTTCCATGACAATGCTTCTCAGAGAAAAAAAAAACCAACAACAATAAAGGGGTGGGGGGGGGGGGNGGGGACGTGAAAGTTATCAAATATTACCAAAAATCTTTGGAGAGATGCATTTTGCAAATAAATACATAAGTAATCTAACCAAATGAAAGCATTTTATAAAACCACAGATAAAAGAAGTACTTTTCCACACTCAGGACATATGGAATTCATTGCTGTAGGATGGTCTGAAACAATAAATGGAAGCAGAAAAAACTAGGAATATTCACAGGTGACAGAGGCCATCCAGGGCTATTAAAAACAATGATGGAAAGCCAGTTTCCAGCTCCAGTATCCCTACACTGCTGACCTTTGGAAGCTGGGAAGTTTCGATACAAGATGCGTATCCTCTTATATTCTTTCTCCATCTACTACTGTCCACTGCTGGAGATGGGACTCTAGGATACATAAACTTTTGGTCTGACCCAGAAAGACCACTCTGCCACTGTGTGTGTGGTGTTTTACTAGGAGAAGGTTATGTTTGTAGAACAGGAGCCCTGGCAGGCAGACATCCCTCTGTAAGTGCCCCAGGAGAATAAGCAAGGAATAAGCATAACATTTTTGTTCTACTGATGGGATTGTTCATTGTTACAGTGAGCAAAAACAGCTAGTAGAGGTCCAAACTCCAGACAAGTAGTATTGGCTTGTCCTTTATTCTTCACAGGACTCAAGGGAACTTTTCTGAGAACCAGCTTGGGGCAGAGGGAGTCTGCCCCCTTAGCATCACTTTATTGCTATCACTTCTTTTGCATCTTTGGGCAAGTTACATGACTCTGGGAATAACTTCTACCTGCAGCTTTTGCAGCGAAGCAACTAGTTCAGTGTAAAAGACTATTTAATTAGCATCTCGGATAAACTTTTTTTTTCTGATTTCCAGGATGGAAAGAGATGCAGCATTTGCACAGAAGAAAGCAGAGCGAGCCTGCCTGAGGGTTCATCTGAGAGAAAAGTACAGGCTGCCAAAGGTAAGTCTGTAGTTCAACATCTCACCTAGTTGAGTACCCAGTTTGAAACCAAACTGACTGCCAGTGCAGAGTTACAAATATGGCAAACTGCCTTCCTTAGTGGGACCTCCAGTGCAGCTGCTACAGGGATGGAGGAGCCTGGAGCCACAGTTTTATCTAGGGACTGCTTCTTTTAGGCTTTGTTTCCTGCTCCATAGACAAATCTGAGGGAGAGTCTCATAATCCCTTCTCTGTGCTGTCAGATCTGAAGACGTGACTGGCAAGCTGAGTATCTGCTCTGACCATCTCACAGTTAGCATATGTTCTTGACAACATGCAACAGCTGAGAAAAAGCCATAAGCAAAGTCTGACAACTCTCTACAAGCTCTTGGTCTGTCTTCTCCCAAGAAGTGCAAGCAAACTGTACATTCTGCTTTGTTTAGTGACTGATTGTCAAATATTCCCAGGAAAACCAAAATACAAGCAGAAATCTGGATGTTTATTAAAACAGACAGCAGCTGCAATAGCTTCTGCATCATGACAGAGAGCATAGGTAGAATTTAGGTTGACAGTGTTTTCCTGACATAAAAAGCACACAGTTACAAACAATGATAGCTCTCTACTGTATTTAAAGTGTTTTCATGGATCAGAGGGAAGACTTGTTACTCTATTTTCTGATCATCTTCACAATCTCAAGGATTTAACTGCAGAAGTCTTGTTCATCAAAAGTTTATCAAAGTACAAACTTTAGCACTAAGCCTATACTAAACATCCATAGAACCTGCCTATTAAAACAAGTTTTGAATATTCTGCAGATTTTCTGTTGCAAGATGGTGATGCTTCTGTGATGAAGAAAGATGATATCTCTTCTAGGACTGTGTCCTTAGAACCTTCAGGCAATAGAATTGAGTGCTTATGTATTTTCTGTGGCAAGCACAACTAAACCCTAAAACATTTGCAACTATCTCTGCTGAGCTGTTTAAAGAATTTCTCACTGAGAAGATCAGAAATGCCTGAAGGAAAGGACGCAGAGGTCAGGCAATTACAAATGAAGGAGGTGGCCCAGGCTCAGAAAGTGATTATGGACTGTAAACACTAACGGTTCCTTTTCCCCAGGGCTGCTTTGTCGCTGTTCCTCAGCCTGAGCTGTCTCAAGCCCTCTAGTGCCACAGCCACAACACTGCACCACTCTGAAAACCATCCTTTGCCTGAAGCCCGAAGGCAAATTACAGTTTGCGTGAAAAGTGGATCAGCTTCATGACTTGGCTAACACCATACCCTCCGTATTTAACCAGTGGAGCAGGCCTCCTTCCCAATCAGGGGTGAAAAATGTATTTTTCCTCTAACTTTGATTTTTACAACCAAAACCATGCTGACTGACTTTCCAAGAAAGAAAAATGCCGTCTTAAAAAAGTGTGGCAGAAAGTTTTGAGATGAGTTCTGGAGGGAAAAAGGCAAGAAGAAAAAGTGCTCAGTTAAGGTACCTTTAGTTGCCCTTCTGATGTGTCAGTGTTCAATCAAGATCCTGTAAGGAGATTTGAAGTGAATATGGTTCTACACAACAACTCCTTTCAGATCAAACTCTGCAAGCACGTTTAACTTTTAAATCTACCTAAAGGCACAGTTTGTCACCTTCAAAAGCATAGGTTCCACCTCTCTTTTCTCATTCAGTTGGCCCCTTTACATGCCCGTGGGATTGTCACAGGTGATTATCAAGGTCACACACCCCTACCCGAACTTCAATCTCTTTCACTCCCCAGAGGTGCTGCTGTGGTGGCTGCAGGTCCCACTAGAACACCTGTGTCTGCACAGTTGTCAAACCTGCCTATCTCTTGCAAGCTCCACAGTTCATCCGTGTTGTGTCCTGCTCACCAGGGATGGGGAGAGGTTGTTGAGCTCTCTCAGCTCAGCCCTGGTGGAACAGCCCAACCACGTGCATTGTACAGCACGAGGGCCACGACCAGGTGTGTTAGGGCATTCTGGCACTCACAGCTAGGGCCTGGCACCAAAAACACTAGAGAAATGCACCATGTCTTCACATTCCTTCTAGACAGACTGTCCATCTGGAAAAGAAAGGGATATTCCTGGAGAAACACAGATATCTGTTAGTGCATGACCAGTGTCACACACAGGAGCAGAGGGAGCAAGGGCAGATGCTCCCCAGTGCTCTATTCACCAGTCACAAGATACCTCTTGTTCTGGGCCATGGGTGCTCAGCACTGTGACAGGCAAGAGGAGAAACATACCCTGAGGGTAAGTTTAATTACAGAAAGATTAATTATGCAAAAAAAAAAATGAAGTATAAGATTTTAAGTGGTTGATTGGATTGAAGGCCTAAATCTCTAAACACCAGCATTTTAATTAGCAGCTGAGTAGTAAAATATCATTAGGCTTTGTTTTCCTTTTGGAGGCATATGCTGAGCCAGCTACTGAGCTGCACTTCCTGCGAGGCCCCAGGGAAATCCAAAGAAGGTCTGGCTGCAAAGGTTTCAGGACACTTCTGTGCCCAGCTCCCAACTAAAAGTCAGTGGAGCTGGGCATCTCTCTGTCATCTTGAAACTCCACAGTGCTTTTTCCAGTTCTGAGGTGGTCTAAAGGTCTCCACAGTCACCCTTGGATGAGCACACTGGTGCCTCACGGCACACAAGAGCACACAGTGGTGACCTGCCCCATCTCCACCAGGATCTTGACTTAGTGTATGACAAAGTGCTCTTTGGGGGGGGCAAATTTCAGTAATAACAGTGGAAAGCTTGCCTCCAAGGTAGGACTGGAGCTCTAAGGCAGCAATAAGACACTAAGTGTAAGCTTTGCAGGATATGCTGTCCTGCATTTGTATCTACTCAGACAGCATTTCTTGCTTGAAGCTCTGCTTTCTTTTCCTCAGCCCTTACAAAAACATATGTTGCATCAGGAATAAAATGAAATTATGTGCATGCTACAGCTCTGAAAAAACAAACTCTGTGATGCAACATTATGGCAGCAAAGTGTTCTCAGACCTGTGAAAATGAATTCATTCCTTTGAAAAATTTAAGTCATTTCAGGTAGCCTAGCCTGGGCTAGACACCCTGAATATTACCTGTATCCATCACTATCACACCTTGTAAATGAAAGCATGAAAATCAAGACTAAGGTCCCCATTTCAGTGCAAAATCCACAGCTCCATGCTGTCTGGGCCAGACTTAGAAGAGAAAGCAGTCCCTTAATGAACCTAATCCTATTAGCAGAATTGTCAACTTAGGTTTGTCATCAGAAAGATGCCTCTTAGCCATGAGATATTTGATCTATGGATAACTTTTTCACCTTCAGGGTGTTCAATGCATCACCTTCACACAGTTTTTATATTATAGAAATACATAAATATTTTAATTTAAAAACCACAATATCTAACTCTTCAATCACCTTTTCCCCTGAAAATCACACTTTCCCCCTTTTTCGCCTTTTCCCCTGAACTGGGATCCAGTAATCAATCAACTTCTGCAAGGTGTAAACACAGGGGCTTGAGGTGATTGTGCCAGAGATGCAGGAGAGGAACATCTGACCACAGCCCAAAGATCTCATCTGTAGCACAACCACCTCTCCCCATGGGCCCCACCACCCCTTTCACATCACTGAGCTGCACCAATGTCCACCGTGTCACCTCAAAGGCCATGGCTCTGTCAGAGCATTGTCACAGCTGTCCTGTTCTTCTACCCAAGTGTTTGGGGTTGTGTTGTGATCTATGCACCTCAGGGAAGAACTACATCATCTGCTCCAAGCAGGTGGATCTCTTCCCCTAGTCAAAGCACTTCTGTGAGCACTGCTCTACAAGATTATCCCTTACTGAACAGCAGGATGTTTTTTCTTCACTGATATTTAGAGGGAAAAAAGTATTCAGATGCAATCAGGTGTCTTTTCAATAACAAGTGCTGCTAAAGACATCAAAAAGGAAAGCTTCTCCCCAAAAGGGAACACGTAGTCATGTAATTTCCAACAGCCCTTGTTCTATTGTGCTGTGATGGGAATATTGTTAAGAGTTGATTTAGTGAATAGTGCCATTCCAGCATTAAAGGATGTTTCACTTGTGTGCAGCCCTTACATAAGCTGGAGCTGTGCTGTGGGGATGCACATTGACCAGGCAGAAGAGAAGCTTGCCTCACAAGCAGCTCTTCAGTGCACGCAGGCTTTAGATGAGGAGCTGAGAACAAGTATTTGCTAAGCTTGAAGAATTCTTTTGCTGATCTGTCTCCTTAACAGGCCAGAGTGAAACAGCTGCAGATACACTGTGGAAAAATAGAGGGATAAGGTGTTTGTGAGGCAGCAGTGGGATAAGGATTGCTCCCTGGGAAGGTCCAGGCTGGGGTATCAGCAGTGCCTGCACCACAGCCCCACAGGGTCAGAATGCAGCACGAAGAGCAGGGGCTGGCAGCAGGGTCCAGCAACAGCCCAGTGGTCCTCAGGGAGGGCAAAGCATGGTTCATCCTGGAAAACCAGCCAACAAGCCAGGTTCAGCAGGGAGCCACCTTGGCACCAGCACAGCTGTGACCTAGCTTAGACACCAGCAAAGTAGTACCTCACACAGTGATGCTGGAAAACAGTTGGGCTCCCCTGTGGAGTAGTCTATGAGCTTAGATCTCTTTTGTTTATAATCAGACTTGACATAAACAGATGTTTAGATTGCCTCCTTTCTGCTTTCATCTGTGTATCATGTATGTACAGAGAACTTTGTGTTCTGCTACACCTGTAACAAAATGGATCTGAGTTTGACTGCATCAGATGCATAATCAGGATCAAAGAATATTAGCAGGACTCTATCACCTATGCTGTTGAATTGTTAGAATAGTGCCTGACCCACTTTTGGCCTGGGCACTCTCCCAAGCAGTTCCTGGGGCCTGTTTGGGAGTTAGGACAGACATTCCCAATGGGCAGTTAGATGGGACCACCCTGTCTGGTATGGCAAAAGAGTTCAATAGCATCACAGTGGGTTGTTCCAGGCCAGCTGGCCCTGGGGCAAGAGACCAGTGCCAGGCTTATTCAGTTTACTAGACTAGACGTTGCTTCTGTGTTCTCAGAGATCCTAAAAAGGGTGTCTCAACACTTGCAGAGACCTGGAGGCTATGGAGGTTAAAGTCATCAGGAGAAAGATGATCAGTGCAGGTTTGCCAGAGTCCAGAGGGGCTTTCTGTATGGGCTTCTTGGAGCCCATGCCCTGTCCATGAGGTCTGCCTATTCTGAGTGCTCTCTGTAGCCCAAGCTGGGTGTATTGTGATGCAGGGTAGTGCCCCTACCACTGCCAGAGCCATGTCTGGCCTTGGACAAGTGACAGTCCCCACATGTATGCAAGCTGGCAGAGCAGGGATCTGCTCACACCCTGACTGCAAGCTGCTGTCTGAAACTGACAGACATGATGCACTTGCAGCACCACATTTCTGATCCTGACCCTCAAATGTGAGTGCTTGGAGCTGCAGGCTCACTATGTGTTGAACACTTCCAACATTAGCCAACATATAAGAATATCCTGTGGGAAAACCTTCTGGTCTCTCCTTGGGAGAAAAAAACCCAACTAACTCAACTCCACCAGACTTAAAACAAAAATCCACACCCAGATGGTTAGATCAGAAACTTAAACACAGAATTCTATATTTCCATCTCAAATCTGAGTAACAGAACCAGATCAGTCAAATTTTAGGAGAGGCCATATATAGCTCCAATGCTTCTAGGCTTGTTGGGCAACCCTATGCTGTCAAAGCTCATGCTAGGTCTACTCAAGGGCAGGCTAAATACCAGGTGAGCAGAGGCAGGTGATAGGCAGAATTATCCTGCTTCAGACTGCATCTGAATCCATTCTTCTTTGGTCAGAGAACTCTCTGACCCCTCAATCTCTGTTGTACATCACATCACAGACCTCAGTAGGACAGGGAGGTTTCACACAAGAGCATGCCAAACAATTGTTCCTATCACCAAAGTGTCCTTTGTGGGCATCTCTCCACACAGTATACACTAGTGTGCAGTGAGGGGTCTTAAATTGCAAGCAGTTCTAAAGAAAAGAACATATGTGACTGTCTGCTTGGGAGGACTTTGTCAGTAATTAACCTCCTATCTTTTTTTATCATCTTCTACTGCTACTTGGGAGAGTTTCAGAAGGGCTAACTCCTGCAGTAGCCAGCACTTGCCAGTTAAAAGCTTAACACACATTTTCCTGCCATTCAACCCATAAAGAATACATCAGCCAGTTGGGATATTGTTTCTCAGTCCCACGGAGCCAATAGCTGCCTTACCTAAAGGGAGGGCCAAGAGATGTCCTCACCCATTTTAGCCTTGTAGTGGTATCAACCATGATACACCTCTCTGTATCCTCATGAGAGATGTGGGGAGACACTAGGTTAAAGGGAAGCACAGTTATTGCTGTCAAGGTTAAGGGCTAGGCCAACCACTAATCCAGTGACAGAAAGGAAATTAACAAAGAGAGAGACTCGTGGATTGGAAATGAAAACTAAAACTACTTTAAGAAAAATAATAACAATAAAATGAAACATGTACAAAACCAATACCAAACCCAAACATCCCTTGGTTGCAGCTACAACACAGTCAGCATTGATACTATGGCAGAAGGACTCACCAGCAGGTGGGAATCAGACTCAGGAGCTGGATTCTGGATTCAGGAACTCTTGGATCAGGACTGAAGAAAGAACACACAGAGTCCTCCAACAGCAGAGCTAGGCTCCTATCCTCACCAGGAGAGTGACCAGTCCACCACCTCATATGGCTCAGGTGCTTGACCTCCAAAAAGGGTGGAAAACCAAACCTCTCCATTTTGTATTTGCTGTTTATTAGGTGCTAAATAGCTTCATCATGCACCTGCCTGGCTTGGGTCTTGGGCTTTATGTAAGAGACCTCAAGTGGAGTTGGCTGTAGTGAGCAACTGACCCTCAATTTATACTAAATGTGAAGTACCTGGAGTGGAATGGTCAGTTTAGGGTCACCTGAGCTGTCTGCTCCTGTCTGCAGGTGCAGCTTTTTACTTCCCACCCCAATGTGGTACACAATCATAGACTCATGGAATATTAGGGGTTGGAAGGGCCCTAGAAAGATCATCTAGTCCAACTCCCCCTGCCAGAGCAGGATCACCTAGACCAGGTCACACAGGAATGTGTCATATTTAGCAGTGACTTAGAGGAGCCCTAGCTGGAAAGTAAAATCCCTGAACAGAATCAGTTCTGTTCTAACTTGAAACTAGGACAATTGCAAGCACAAAGCTGTGCAAATATACATAACAGCAAACAGTGGCTATGCAGTCAAGCATCCCAGTCCTTGTGAAGGCCTGAGACCATGCAGACATTGCTCATATACATCCTTCCATTCATTCCTGCACCCATTCATTCATGTAAGCCCAAGACCCCTCTAACTCTCAAAAACACCTCCTGCTGACAGCATTGCTGCTTATTCATATCAGGCCTTTGCTGCTGTCATGCTTCATTTTGGAGATGTAATGAGGCATTAATGCTTATCTTTGATGTGTGAACTGTGTCAAAATACCCTCTTCCTCTGAGCTCTGGATCCATCAGAATCCACCATAAAATGTGAACAAAATCACCATTGTTTGAAGAACTGACACAGCCCCACTGATGGAGCGTTTCGGTGGGCAGGCAGGAAGCAAGAGTGTGTAGTGCTCACTGCACCACAGCCCTTTTAATTGCTTAACCAGTACCTTCTCCTGTCTCCTTTTGCTTTCTCAGACTCACACCCAACCTCCATCCTCTCTTTTATTGTCTAAGTCCTCCTACTTACCCCACTTACCAGCAACACAATGCTGCTCTGATTACGTGCCAGGGGGTCCTGCTCTTCACGACTCAGAGATGCCAGCCCTAGACCTAGATATAGCTTAGACAGGTGGAAGAAATGTAATTGGCATTGTCTGAGAAATCCTAACACTTGTGTGGGGGCTGATGGTGCATCTAAATCTTTGGCTGAAAAAACTGGGCATATGTTTTGGGTTCTCCCCAAAACACAAACAAGAAAGAGAATCCTGGGTAGACTCTGGGATAGCACAAATACTCTTACGTGCTGTTTTTATTTTCTGCTTTTTGCATCAGAGTGAATTGGATGAGAATCAAATACAGATGGCTGGAGATGATGTGGGTTTGCCAGAAGACCTTCAGAAGATGGTAGCAGAAGATCAGGTGGAGGAAGAAGATAAAGACTCTATCCTGGGACAGCTGCAGAACCTCCAGAATATGGACATGGATACAATCAAAGAAAAGGCACAAGCCACCTTCACTGAAATGAAACAGGCAGCTGAGCAGAAATGTTCTGTGATGTAGAGGAGACCTCCATCCAAGGGTCGTGAATTCAGCCTCAGCTCACAGGGGCTGCAGAGTGAGGGCAGGCAGAGGGATGCACTTAGCTCTATAGCATTAAATGTAAATATAGAAAAGTGAGAGAGAGACTTTAAAACCCCAAGGAGGGGTCAAAATTTACATGCTGTGACTGCTTAGTGCAAAGGTAGAACTGAACCTCACTTTTTAACATAGCATTTTTCCCCATGGAAAAAAAGATGGCTTTAAACAGGCTAATATTGGGGAAAAAATGTGCCTTTTTCCATTTTTTCAAAGTGATCAAGATGCTATTAAATGTGAGGGGTTTAGCAAAATTGTGCTTCCAATGCATAGCATATAGGTAACCACTTATTTAATACCACTTTCAGAAATAAATGCATATATTTCTAATAAAAACATGTCTGGTTCAAACATTCTGAAACAAATTCACTATTCAAATGTTGACATTTTCTGCAAAAGCTTAAAAAAAAAACTGCTGACTCTCTCTGTACTAAATATAGCAAAAGGCAAAAACCTGAAGCATGTAACTCTACAGCTTGGGACAAAGTTGTCATCATACACAGAAGTGAGCAGGGACTTTGTTGTGGTTTGAGTGAAATAATGAGCCCGAACCAGGACAGACTTGTAGGAAACCAAGGCTTGGGAGCTATCGTGTACCACGGTCAGTCAGCAACAGAGACTTCTCCAGCCTGCTTTCACTTCACAGCCCCTTGGTCTTCAAATGTAGTTCAAACCTGAAGTGACAGCAGTGGCTCTCTGCTTGGCTGCTATGTGTGCCAAATTCTGGGGCTTGGGGTACCAGGAAATAACTTGTACAGGCTCCTCGTACAGGAGTTATCCCCATGTAAGTCTAAATATCAATCTAGCCCACCTGGATGATTATGCCCTGGGAAAAAGCATGGCTTTCATCAGTGCTAAACCTGACAGTCTGTGGGACAGGCAGGATGCTCCTCAATGGTTTTAGATTCAGGACCAAGCAAGATTTTCCTTGCTGTTCTTCTGAGGTTTCTTGCTGGCCTGACAGCCTCCCACTCCCCGGCGAGTGGAGCTGATGCTGGCTAACAGTCAGAGGAGCATGGCCCCGTACAAGCAGCTGGTTGAGGGATGGCTATGTGCTTCAGTGCTGCCAGGGCCTCCAGCAGCCTGTGCAGACAATGACAGGGCTGGCAGAGGTCATCTCCAGCAGCCCTGTGGCTGATACAGATGGGAGCACCAGTCTGTCTCTGCGCTTGCGTCGCCACAGTAGTTATCATGCATAACCCACAGGAAAGTTGTGCAGCCCTCACCCATGGATGATGTGTACAGTGCCACTCCCAAGGGGCTCAGATATTCCATAAAATGAAGGACTTTAAGTTCTCCAAGATCTAGCCTGTAAATGACATTTGCAAATGAATACATGTAGCACCTTCCTACAGGTTTGTAAGTCTCTTTCTCTCTCTGTCTCCACCCAGTCAAGTAAAAGTATTCATTTTAAATGAATAAATGCACTAAGTATTGTTTGTCTCTTTTTTCTTTTCCTTCCTCCCTCTCTCCTTCCCTTTCTCCCTTCCTCCCTCCCTTCCCACTTTCTGTCTTCCCACCCTTTTGTCTCTTCTCTTTCTTCCTCTCTCCCTTTTTCCTTCCCTTCCCCTGGATCACTACATTTCCCTCTGTATTTGTACAAATCTGGTGGGTGTCTCCACGCTGTTCTGTTGCTTTACAAACTAAATTGTCTTACCTATCAAACACAAACCTAAGACTTTTGACCTTTAAATTAAAATGTGCCTGGGACAGCCTGAAAATCTTCCTGAAAGCATCTGGTGGTTTAAAGGAGCTAATTAAATTCATCAGCACATATAGGATCAGCATTTGCACGGTTTAAAGGGTCAGAGAAGAAAGTACAGTCAGAATCACCAAACAAGTGATTAATGAGATTCCAAAGAAATGTCAGGGCTGGCAGAGGCCAGTGGGGCTGGGAAGTGGCTGCAGGATGGCATGGGATGGAGGCCTTGGCCCTCCCCATCCCCAGTGTGGGATGCTCCCAGCCCTGGCACCTGCCACAGCCACGCTGATCTGCTGCTGCAGGGGAGTGGGTTGCCTTAGGCACCAGTTTTAGAGCCAGAGACTTCAAACCTCTCCACCCGGAGGGGCAGAGCTGGGCCACATCGCAGGAGCTGCTGCTTTCTGCCCTGAGCTCTCACACATGGACAGAGTTCCCCTGCAGTGCTGGGGGCAGGGCTGGCACCTGCTCTGGGGCTGGTGTTGGGCTCTACACAGGACTGGTGGGGCACAGTGGGTCCCAGCCCCACGGGGGGACCAGCAGCATTGCTCCAAATGCCCCTGAGAGCAGTGTAATGGCCAGGGCAGAGCTGCCAATCTGTCCTGCCCTCAGACGAAGCCTGATTCTCAGCAGCTGCTCTGCTCCCCACCAGCACCCTCTGTCCCTATCCTTGGATACGAGCTGCAGGCCTGGGGAGGCACCACAGGTAGGAGGTGGCAGGGCTGCAGCCCTCTAGATGGTTAACCTCGCAAACAACAACAGGCAGGCAGGCAGCACACTGACTTTGCTTCAACTCTTAAGAAAAAGGAAAGAGGATCTTTCTCCAAGGTCTTGCACTAAGTAACCTTTCTCCTAAGCCTGCTGGAATCTGAAGAGGCAGTGACTGCGCTTGTGTGTGTGTGCATGAGTCCTTGAGTGTGCGTGTATGGGATGCACTTGTGTGCCTATGTGTGCACAAATGCACATCTGCATGCACCTATGCGCATGGATGTGTATGCGCGCGTGTGTGTGTGTGTGTGCGCTGCATGGAAGAGGAGCAGATTAAAGTGTTAGGTCACATGGGAGCTACTGCTGGATGGACCCTACCTGGGATTTGGGTTCTTATAGTTAATAGGATCGCTGAAGCTCAAGGCTGTCATCCCATCAAGATAAATGTCTCTGGTGCCCACTTTTAAGCAATCCGAATTCAATTAAGCTAATTGGAAAACAAGTAAAGAAGGATTGCATTAATATAGCCTTAGAGCATGAACCTCCACTCCTTCCCTCCGGAGCGATGGCAGAGCTTGATGAGCCTACATGTTGGAGCCCTTGCACCGGGCCCACGCTGCTCATCGCCCAGAGAGGGCTGCCCCACTCCCAGAGTGGCCACAATTCCATACCCACAGCCAACACAGGCACTGGAGGCGGCATGCTCCTGGGAGCCTCAGGCACTCTGCTGCCCAGAAGCTGCTCAGCCCTCCCTGCAGGACTCCCGTGCACCTTGGCAGTGGTGGACATAACACAACCAGTGCTTCTAGGGGAAGAAAAATCTCATCAAAAAAAAAAGCAGGAGGCAACTGTCAAGGTATGAGTGTTGCAGTGATAGGAGAAGGCAGCAGCTTCCTCAAACATTGTGCTTTCATTTTTCTGTCATGTAATGCTGCTGATTTCACTGTGTGAAGCCACATCCCATAGATATATCTCAACAGCACCAACACGATCAAACCTATTCCCATTTAGTCTTCACTAGGCATGCACAGGAAGGAGGCATAGCAGACAGCTGCATCTTGAGAGTTTTTGTTAGCGTCCAAACATGATTTCAGCAGTAATTGTTGTAATAATACCTTGCAAAAAAGGCAAGCATCAAATCCCACCTATTTCATCCTCCAATGAATATTCTCAAATTTAATCCTGATTGACCCTGTAAATTACTGAAGGTAACTGGTCTTTGTGAAGCTGTGATGTACAACAGTATCACAGGGGACTCTGTGGCAGCAGAAGATTTAGCTAACAGCCAGTAAGTACATAGACTCAGAGGGAAATGTTCAGGCAGGTTCCTTTCTTCATCAGCCTAAACTCTCTGGTAAAGCCTCTGATCATCAGAGAAATCATTAGAGTTCCTCCCTCCCCAGTGTGATGCCTCACACGAGTGTCAGAGCACCACAGCCTGTGCCTGAAGCATGGCAAGAGAGAAAAGACACATCTGGAGCTGGAAGAGTCAGAGCTACTCTCTGCTCTGCTACAAGGTTGTGTTTTTTTCAGGTTTTTTACAGCTTGTGACCAAGGGAGTTGCTTCCTTTTTCACCAACTCCATTCCCCTGCCAGAAGGATGCTACAATGACAAATGCTGCAACTGCCCTGCTTTGGGGCTGGCAGGTTTTTTGCTGTACATTCAATATTGCAATTAACAGCAAAAAATTTGAGTCTTGTCCCCGTATCTGACAATTTTGACAGGTGTCCTAAAAGCAGCGTCTGTGCCAGGACCTATTGCCCTGTATGACACTCACTGCCAGACCAGAGTCTGGCTACATGTTTGCTCCTTCCTCTCATCTTGCTATCTTTTTTTTTTTGTCACAAGCAAAAACAATTCCCAAGTTTGCCCAGGGCTTCTGGAGGGACAAGCATGTTTTGTGCCGGTTGTGAGTGCCATAAAACCCCAGCTCCAAATTAGAAGAAATTAGGGACATTGCACAGTTCATTCATCTTCACTAATAGAGTTCTTGGGAAATACACATGTAGATTAAAGGAACACAATGGCCCCTGGCTGATTGCTTTGAGTACCCTCCAATGCCCCTACAATGGCACTGACTTGCTTTTCATATTGTACACAAAAGCCACACTAACCTTTTCTTGTCTCTTCTGTTGGCCTCTTCCCTCTTTTCCAACGGATGGCCGAGTTCTTTCGCCCCAACCTCCCCTTCCCCCCGCCAAAGCAGTCAGTGAAAGCAAACCTCACCTGGAGCTAGCAGGAAAAGCTGAGCACTTCTAAAAGGAATTAACTTTGGGACATCGGACCATAAACCTTAAAAAGGTGCAGGCACCGGCAGAGGCAAGAAGCGATTCTTCTGGGAAAATCTACACAAAATGCATCCTGTTGGGGTAGAGGGAGAAGCACAAATGAAGATTTATTGAGAGAGGTCATACGTTTTATTAGACTAGTTAATCTCTCTGGAAGGAGAAGCTGCAGTGTTTCTCATTCACGTACACTCAGGCTTGAAGTGGAAGCATCTTCAAACCTAAGTGCAGGCTGAACCTCTGTGGATGCTACTGTGTTTGGCACTTAAACCAGCTTGGACAAAAAATGGCTGGTGCCTCAGAAGAACCAGCAACCACAAGCATAAAAAGTGATAAAGTAATGGAAAGAGAAAAGCAGGAAAAATACTGATGCAGGAAGAAGTAATGTTGGAGGCAGGAGACATGATGCTGTTGCCTGGTTAGTACTGCACTGAGTCCATGACCAAGACAAGTAGAAATTAGGGAGTGGGATTTGGCTCTCTGCCTTACCTCCAAAAGCATTTCGTAGATCTTCCATGAAGCCATTCCCTGCCCTCTGGCTTCCCAGTGCTGTGAAGCACTGGGTCACAGAATCAGCTCTTCTCACAGGGTCTGTCCTATACCACCAACACCTTCGAAATTTCCTCAGAATTATTGCCTAGCACTTTTCCCAAGCCCGTGAAGGCTGAAAGGTTGAGCCCACCTCCTGCAGACGTCTCCAGGGTCCATCATCCCCAAAAGCCCGCATGCACTCTCTCTTGGTCTGTAAAGACGGCTCTGAAGGCAGCCAGGCGCAGGGCAAGTATCCCGGCAGGAGACCAGGGCATCAGCTTTTACCCCCAGTGCTTTTTCCCCGGTGCATTTGACACAGAACAGTGCCACAGCATTCTCCTGCATGTAAGCTACCTACGAAACCGATGCACTTAATGGCTTAGGCTGGAGCTGCCAACGAAGGGGACTTCAGAGAGACTCCGAGAGCCCCGCAGCGCAGGGCACCGAGCCGGACACCCGCTGTCCTCCGGCCCGGTCCCCACTGGGGCTCCGGCCCCCCGCACCCAGCCTCTCACAAAGCTCCCGAGCCCGAGCCCGTCCGCCGCGCTCCCGGCAAGCGGCTCCGGCAGCTCCCGCCATGCCGGGCACTACCCTGCCGGGCCAGTCCCCCGCGCCCGGCGCTGCGGTAGCCCCTGTCCCACGGCGATTTCCGACGGCCCGCCGCGGCGCCTGGGCTCCGGCTGCGGAGCTCTGCGGGGCGCCCGGCCTGGGCCGGCCCCTGGCTGTCCGCCCCGCCTCGAGGGCCCCGGATTCATCGCTCGGCGGTTGCACAGCATCGAGGCCATCCTGGGGTTCACCAAGGAGGACGGGCTGCTGGGCCCCTTCCCGCCCGACGGCAGCTCCAAGGAGACGGACAGGCGGGGGCCCCGGCATTGTCTGGCCAAGATGCCCGGAGAGCCGCCGCCGGCAGAGCCCCAGGGCCGCGCCGAGCGCTTCCAAGGTGAGCAAGGCGGGCGAGAGGCGCAGGGTCGCTGGCGGGCGGTTCTCCATCGCCCTCCTGGTAACCCGCCTGTCTTCCCCCCACTCTAGAGCCGTTCTGCCCCGGCAGCGCCAGCCCCGAGCTGCCCGCCGGCAGCACCGGCGAGGGGAAGCCGTCGGACGAGGAGCAGCCCAAGAAGAAGCACCGGCGGAACCGCACCACCTTCACCACGTACCAGCTCCACGAGCTGGAGCGCGCCTTCGAGAAGTCCCATTACCCCGACGTGTACAGCCGCGAGGAGCTGGCCATGAAGGTCAATCTCCCCGAAGTCCGCGTGCAGGTAACGCCCGCCCCAGCCCCGGCCCGGCGCAGTGCGCCTTACCGGCACCGGGAGCTCTTGACCCCGCGTGGCACAGTCCAGCCCGGCCTCGCGTTCCCGGCTCCGGGAGCAACGCCAGCCCGGAACCGCGCTCTGGGCAAACGGAGTTCCACCGCCCCGGTCCGCGGGCCCGTGAACTAGCCCGGCGCAGCTAGCCCTGGCTGGTACGCGAGGGCACCGCTGGCGGCTCTGCAGCGGGCAGATAGCCCCGGCCCGCCGGCAGGACACCGCAGAGCCCGGGGCCGTTTTCCTTTCGGTAGCCGCGGGTTCAGGCCATCCCCGCTGCCCTCTGACCGGCGTGTCCCCGGGCGGCCGAAGCCGCTGTGCGCCGGGACGGTGGCTAGCGGACAGACAGGGCAGGCCGGCTGCGGCACCGCTTCCCCCCGGTGCTGCTCTCCGCAGAGCGTGGGGCTGCTGAGCCCGTGGGGAAGCGTGGCGGAACCTGCTCCTGCCCCGGCCCAGCCCGGCGTGTGCTGTTCTGTCGCATTTCACTCCATTTCGTGTGCGCTGCCGCACCCGGGGGGAGAGCTTCGGCCCTCGGCGGGGCCGGCAGCGCTGCCGTGCTGCCCTGTGGCCCAGCTAACGCCACTGTGCTTGCAGGTGTGGTTTCAGAACAGACGGGCCAAGTGGAGGCGGCAGGAGAAGCTGGAGGTGACCTCCATGAAGCTACAGGACTCGCCCATCCTCTCCTTCAACCGCTCGCCGCAGGCAACACCCATGGGTCCTCTCAGCAGCAACCTGCCCCTGGAGACATGGCTCAGCCCACCTGTGCCCAGCAGCACAGCCCTGCAGACCCTGCCCGGCTTCGTGGCGTCTCCACAGAGCCTGCCCAGCAGCTACACGCCACCACCCTTCCTGAACTCTCCGGCAGTGACCCATGCACTGCAGCCCCTGGGGGCCATGGGGCCACCACCGCCTTACCAGTGCGGGGCCACCTTTGTGGACAAGTTCCCCTTGGACGAGGCAGACCCACGCAACACCAGCATTGCCGCCTTGCGGATGAAGGCTAAGGAGCACATCCAGTCCATTGGCAAACCCTGGCAGACAATCTGAACTCCCTCTTCAGCACCTGGGAGAAACTCACAGGGGAGGCTGGTTGTGGGACAACCAAGGGATGCCCTTGCCCTGCTCTGGCTCCCCTGGGCATCCAGGCAAGGGAGGGCTGTCCCTCGCACCAGCCTATGCCCCACACCTTGTCTTGCTTTGTATTTCGTGGTCCTTTTAATTCCCTTTTCCACATACTCTGCAGAGTTAGGGGCCTGATCATAGCTTAGGAAAAAAAAAAATCTCTTTTGCTCTCCCTCTTTGGCTGGACACTTTAGTTGCAATAAAAGGTGCAGTAGGGCGAAGAGCTGTGTAAGGTGGCTGGGAAGTGAGGCGGGCATCACCTGGGGAGGGGTTTCTGCATTTGCACCATGAAATGGCATGGCCCACATGAAGGCTTGTGCACTGTGCTTCTGCACCCGAAGGGGCTGCTTGGACAGACCCTCCACTGCCTGTGACGCACAGAGGGGTGGGACAGGCCTGGCTGCAGGCCCTCTTCCCTACCTCTCCAGCAGCAGGAGCCTGCCCAAACTGCGGGCGCTGGGGGCTGCAGCCCCACAGCAGGGAGCACCCCCAGCTCTGGGCTCCCCTCTTGGTGAGGAGGGGCCAGGGCCCTGGCAGCCTGTGGGCTGGACAGCCCCGGCTTCAGATGGGCTTTGCCCACCCCTGCCCCAACAGGTCGGTGCCAGTCCCCCGGCCCTTGCTGTCTCCTGAGAGAAGGAGGCCAGCAGGTGTTACAGGGCCCTGTGGCCCCACAGCCCAACTGCCCAGGGGGAAGACTGGTGGAAGCTGACAGGGGCTGGGGCTGTCAGCAGGGGCTCTGGGTGCCTCCTGCCCGGTGACTAGCACAGCACTGGGCCTTGTTCACTCCCCTATGCCCATCTGGTGCCCACAGTGCCATGCTTGCTCCACTGCCCACCCAGTGCCCCAGTGCCATGCTCACTCCCGTGCCCATTCAGTGCCCAAGTGCAGTGCTCACTCCCGTGCCCACCTGGTGCCCCAGTGCTGTGCTCACTCCCGTACCCATTCAGTGCCCCAGTGCAGTGCTCACTCCCGTGCCCACCTGGTGCCCCAGTGCTGTGCTCACTCCCGTGCCCACCTGGTGCCCATTGCCAAGCTGCCGAAACTAAAACTGCGGTGTCTTTATTTTCCATTATCTCTGTTACTGCCTGTAATGGGGCTGAGAAGCTGTAATGAAACACCCCTTCTCCACTGGGCACGGGGCACTCTATACACTCTGGAGGTTGTGGCAATTAACGTTTCTCATTAGGGAAGAGAGAAGGATGCACAAGTGTCCTCATTGTGTCCTGGGGATGATTCAATGCAGACTGGGAGACCTCTCCTTTCACCATTTCCCACTCGTTGTGGCCAGACAAAGGCTGGCGTCTAATTATATTTTCACAATCTGCACATATCTTTTAAGAGTCCTGTCAGAAACAAGTATGTCAGCTTTGTTCAGCTTCACTTCAGAGAGCTTTTTAACCTTAGACAGCAGTTTCTAAACATCCCTTCACAGTCTCCTCTACAGCAGCACCCATCCATTGTCTGGAGAGCTTCTTTTACAGATAATAAATAGGAATCCCTCTATTTTGAAACATCTTTTCCTCTCTCCCCAGCCTCCCTGCAGATCCAACCTGCCTCTGGACCAGAGCACACACAGTGCCCGGGCCTCCCTTCCCCCAGCTCTGCTGGTCCAGGGCAGATGCAGGGAGGCCCAGTAAGTGGTCCCTGCTGAATTCAGGGGACGCACCCTGCTTAGGCCAGACCATCCTGTTGGACTCTGGACCTGTCATTGCTGCTGTGGCCACGGTCCTGCCCAGCCTCCCCAGCACATGGCTGTCCTTGGCAAGGAAAGTGCCATGTTGTCAGGAATAAAGTGCTGTCGCGGTCAGGACCAGAGAAGTATTTTGCTAACTCCTAGTAAGTAGACCTGAGTAAACTTCTTGGGTGGCAGGAGAACAAAATCTGTATTGCTTCAGTTTTTAGGTCTCACTCCAGCAGGCCTTTCACAGGTGAGCTGTACTTGCATCACCAAGGCTTGCAAGAAAGCACATCTCTGGCAGCCACAAAAGAAGGATGTCTCCTGTGCTCGAGAAGTGCCTGCACGCCCTGGGCTGCATCAGTAACAAACACACACGCTACCAAATAACTGTGAGTAACAAACACACACTAACAAATAACACTCTTCCTCCTCAAAAATAAAACCACTTGTAATTACCTGGCTTCAGTCCAGCTGTGGCTCTGATGCTGAAAACCCTCTTGCATGTCAGCACATTTAACCATTGCCCAAAAGCTCTCACCTGTGCTTATTGCTTGTGATTAACGCGCAACTCCCCAAGGTTTCAGTGGTGCTCTTCCACACTTTGATCCCTCCCTGGTGTCTCAAGTTCTGTATCCTGCAAAGCCCTTGGAAAGACCCCCTCTGACTTTTTGGTAACCAGCACTGACACTTGGTTACTTGAGCTAGTCCAAGACTAACACTAGATAAAGCCACAATGACAGGACAGCAGAAACAGCAGCTGAAGATACCTGTTTCCTTTCATTAAGTTGGTAGTCCAACACCTGCAAGCAAAACCCAAAAGATTGTCAGGCTATGGTGATTGTTCTTTTACTGATGTATTACGCAGGTCTTTTGTTAGACATTGTAATGGATAAACTCTGTGCAGCCATGTCCTTCAAGGGAAACTGTCAGTTTATTGCTAGAAATAAATATTTGAACAACCTAAGCATAAGGAGGGGAAACAGGCAGGTAAATATTTTTTCAAACAAAGGGACAGAGGCATAGGCAAACTCCTATCTTTCTTGGACCCTGTCTAGTTTTCTGTGTTCCTACACTTGCTTTCTAATTGTCCCATTCCATTTTAAAAGCTCATTTGTTCATTTTGTTGTAAATATCTTCTCCTTCTTAATTGGGTGCTGAGTCTAATAATCCTGCCTCGGCTTGTTAACTGTACAATAGCAGTCAGAGTTAATGACCCATTAGTGATTAATTCCTTAAACAGCATCTAATTGCTCACTGTAAAACCTTTTCTTAAAACTGGATTAAATCATCTAGATCCTTAACCACTTCTTTACTCTAACTTTGCTAAGGCTATTAGCCTGTCCTTTTCTAAGTGATCTATTTCTTCTTTTGCTTAAACTGTATTAGCAAGGTAGTATTTTTAGGGTCTATATTTTACTTCTTCACAACATCTGAAGTTCTAAGGAAGATAATACAGATAAAAGACTGCCAGTGAAAACATTAATAAACTTACCCCTTTGCAGTGAGGCATTTGCAGACAGTGAATGTTGTCAGCTAATCAGGGCACATCACCTTTTGGGAGAGGTGGCCTTGGAGGACAGGGTCTGTCAGCGGTCGCAGCTCCTCACAGAAGTGTGCAGGCTTTGGCAGGTGAAGCTGTAAATACTTCTTAAGAGTTCTTATAAGAGTTAACTTGGTCTTTGTTCAGTGTCCTGAATACAGGACAGTCAGCAAGGGCTGCCCAAGAGACTCCTGGGGAGGGACTTCTACATGGAGATGAATCCTTGCTACCCTTCCATGGGCAGAGATCCCTGCTTCTGGGGGTACCACACCTCCCTTCTCAAGAGAGGGCAAATGACAAGTGAGGAGGCACAAACCCTGCTGGGAATGGGAGGTAAGACAACTTGTGTCTGCTGCCAGTCAAACTGGACTCTCCCATGGTCAAATGGGCCTTGGGGAGGCCAGCCAGTGTCAGAAGCTGAGGAGGTCTTTCCCCTTTCCTTTGCTACTGGACTTCACTGGGTGAAGAGGCTGAATGAGGACTCTAGCTGTGTTTGCAAAGCCTGGTTCATTCCCAGGTAAATCCTGCACAACCATTCTGAGCTTCCTATTTTAATCAGACACAGAATAGATGAAGATGCATTTCTTGATATTATGCAAACCATCAAATTGTCCACTCTGCATTTGCTTCAAAGTTCTGGAAAAGTAAAAGCAAAACACCATCCCTGCATCTGCTTCATCCGTAGCAATGCCTCCCATGGCAAGCAGGGTTAATCCTGGGTGACTCCTCATTAAGATGTTAGATGCAGAGGAAGACTGTTTTTCATGAGAACTCTTTCCATCAGGCCCAGCTGTCTTTGCCCAGCCCAGAAATCCCAGGCTTAACATACAGAAGTGTAAAGCTTTGTGCAGGTCAGTAGCATGAGCTGTGCAGGGAGAAGACAATTACTATAAAGAGCTTTGAAGGCCTCTGAATTAATAATTATGAGGAAAATGTAATCATGAAACTCAGTCTGAATGGCACCATTTCCCAGCAGAAAGTATATTCTAATCTCTCTTCTTTCTTGCCCCTGCTCAAATGTTCGGTTCTCTGTAGAAACACAGCTAAAGTCAGCTAGGCAAGACATTCAGGAGGGAATTTAAATGGACGCAGCAGAAATTCAGAAGGTGGTAAGACAAGATAAGAGCTGAGTTCTTGGCCACTGATACAGAATGGAGTGTTGGGGTAGACAAAGGAGATGGTCTTCCAGCTGCTGACCTGTGCAGGTAGGTCAGATATCCCTCATTTGACTCCATCTCAGCAAAAAGGCAGGTGCAGGGAGTAAATGACAGACCTGCGCAAATCCAGAATGTCGACACAGGGATGGTGGTTTCAAGCAGCACTTTTAAAAAACGGGCTCTTCAGGACAATGGCCTCACCAGCAGTCCACTCTTGCTCACATGCCTCTGCTGGCTGCAGCACAACTCAGAACCAGGGTAGCTGGCACGGTAGAGAAACCTGCAGTTGTTGATGGCAGTCATCCCATTTTACACGCAGAGAAGAGGCGCAATGCATAGTGATTCACCCAAGCTCAGACAGGGATAACATGACTGATTCACCTCATGCCACTAGTGCCATTGGAGGCCCCTTCAGGTAGCCTGAGCCAGCGCTACGTGCCTGGCACATATGACACAGGCTCTGCAGAAGACCCCCTTCTCTCTCAGTTCCATGGGTGCTAACAGCAAATGATGTCTGTACTCAGCAATCTGCCTGGAGCCTGTGCAAAGGTCTCTCAAGTCTTCAGACAGTGCTCTGGCTTGTGAATCAGGCCTCTTTAATTTCTTGGGTGTACAACACCACGCGTGCTCACTCCAGTGACTTTGGCCATACGAAGGTTAAAGCCAGCTTTTGAAGCATCTTTTTGGGGTGTCCCTCTTATTCTGCTTAAAGAAAAAGGCAAAATCGAAAAAGAAACATTTTTAAGTTATAAAAATCCTGGGACAGCAATTAAATACACTGGGTATTCCCTATGCCAGCCATAGGTTGGGATGTCCACTGAGATGATGAACTAAATGGTCTTCAAGGTCCCTTCCAACTCACACCTTTCTATGAGGTAAATGAAACTTACCCTGGAAGTTGGGATGTCGAAGATAAGGCATGCAGGTGATCACAAGTAGTCTGACTCTACACCCTGTTGGCACTACAGTGCCTTTTCCTCCACAATTCTGCCTGAGAAGACCTGCAGGGTTGAACGAGAGGGCTACAAGGTGTACATCCGGATAGTCATTAGGTCCTCACCTCAGTTTGTTCCTACTGCGGGAGCAAATCAGCACTGAACTGCCACAAGAGGAAACGACAAACGGAGCTACAGCTGTGTCCCCGGGCACGGGTGGGAGGTTAAACGGCCAGGTGTGATGTATCAGTGCCATACCTGCACCTCGGCAGTGACCCGTCACCTAATGCGCACGCAACGTTACCGGTTTGGTCAGGAAAGGCGATGAAGCGTTCCGCCCGCTGCACTCCGCCGTATCTTACCTTAGCCCGCCGGACTCCCTCCGCGTCCGCCTCCCAGCATGGCAGCACCGGCCCGGGCAACGCCTCCAGTAGCAGCTCGGACGCTCACCGGCACGGCTCGGGTCACGCCGCGCACCAGGACAAACCGGAGCATCTCCGGGGCTCCCCGTGCAGCGGGACGCTCCGGCAACGGCCTGCCGGCCCGACGCACAGGACAGGAACCGGGCTTGGGACTCCGGCGGTCACCGGGACCGGAGGGGAGCGGGGGGAGGGCGCGATAAAGCCAAGCCGTGCGGGACGTCCGCTTCCGCCCTACCACGCCCGGGCCCCCCGCGGCCCCGCCCGGTGCCGGGACCATCCGCGTGCCGAGGGCGCCGTCTGCTGGAGCCGGTGTGACACTGCCTGGCGGGGCTGGCCCAGCTCCGCAGGGTTGGAGGCTGGAGCGGAGCCTCAGCTCGCCCGGGACCGGCAGCGCCGCGAGGGTGCCCGCAGTGATCATGAGCCCGGTCGCTTTATACATTTGACTGACTCATCTCCTCCTCCATTCTCTGTCCCACAGAACGGCTGAGACTGGAAGGGACCTGTGCAGTACACTTGCCCAAATCTCTGCTCAGCATGGTAACCTAGGACCGGTTGCCCAGGACCATGTCCACATGGCTCTTGAATAGCTCCAAGGATGGGGACTCCACCACCTCCCTGGGCAGCCTGAACCAGTGCTAAAGTTGCTCTCACAGTGACAAGACGTGCCCATTGCCTCTGGTCCTTTCACTAGCAAGAGCCTGGTCCTCTTCACGCTCTCCCTCCAGGTATTTACACACACTAGTAAGACCCTCTGTGCCGGCTCTTCTCTCATCTTTCCTCACAGGAGAGACGCTCCACCCCCTAAATCATCTTTTGTGGCTCTTTGTTGGACTCTCTCCAGTTTGTCCATGTCCCTCTTGCATGAGGATGCTCAGAACTGGACACAGTACTGCAGAGGTGGCCTCACCAGTGCTGAGTGAAGCACCAGACCTGGTCCGTGTGGAGCCATTCATGCTTCCTGTTGCCCTTACAGTCTGGTCTGTCAGGGCTCTCATCTGACAGTGTGACTGCCCAGCCCAGAGGACTGCAGCTGAGCAAGGAGCATTCCTTGGCTACAGTGTGCTGTTGCCCCACAAAAGGTGTTACCAGCTTGTTCTCCCTGGGAGGCAAGGTTCTTCCTTTGGTCTCACATGGACATACAATGGTACTGTACCTGCTAACACATCTGGTGGGAGCATGCTGAGCTGACGTATCACCTCTTGGTCATCTCCTGCTGCCTGCCTGTGGAAGTCTGTCACGCTCTCTGTACTTGGCCCATCGACACCTGGGGAGGGCAGGGACAGCTTCTCTCCAGGGGAAAAATATGCCAGATGGAAGAGCAGCTGAAGGAGGAGAAGAGCTTCAGTGGACAACAAATCATTCTGTTGTTTCTTGATACTGGCTGTGAGCCAATTTCCATGTTATTAACTCAAATAAAAGTATGAACTCAGCTTTTTATTAGTACTGTTTATTGTGAATGTTGGAATGTGATGTAGTTGTGAACTGAGAGGAGCTGATTAAATAGATAAGTTATATCATTAATTGGAAGACCCTTCCGTGACAATTTATATATATCAAAGCCATTCAAGTGAGAAAATGCAACCTTGAAAATGAAGTAGAGAGTTTAGTCATTGCTGAAACACACGAGAATATGTGTATTTTAAGTATTTTACACAAAAGAAATCTTGTTTACAGAGAAGACACCTTGTTGATTATCTGATACAATCAATTGCTTGTGAAATACAGTCTCTTATGGAAAGTACTCCATTTCTTCATGATTTAGAGACCTCTCAGCTTGGAGTGTTCTCTTTCATATTCACAACTTGAAGCAGATAGTCCATCATCTAATTAAAAAAAAAAAAGAGAGAAATATTATTTACGGACCAGTCCTGAAAAAGTCATTCACTAAGTTAATAAGCCTAATATATATCTGCTCTGTGCACTCACAGAACAAACACATTCCTAATAATCTTTCCCAAACAGCCCTCATTTGTCTTGGTTAGCATCATAACCGACTGCCGAAGTATGAGGAGAGTCCCTCTCCCAAGTAATTGTCTGCCTTCTCATTTTTATAGTGACTTATTAACGTGAAAAAGCCAAGTGATAGGAACAATTTAAAGCTTATTTTCCAACTTCACACTTAGGCCAACTCGCAGGAGACATTTCCCTTCTGATCTTTAGCTACTTTAACTGTAATTTATTCACAGAATAAAGATCTTCATTTGCCTAGTGTTAACTGAAAGAAGAAAATAACTCTGGTGCATCATCCTAAGCCCAATTTTCAGACACATTCTTCTCACCCCTTTGGGTTTTTTTGGCTGTTTGTGTGTTGCAGCATTTCCCCTGCTCTGGGTGAGTCTTGTAGCCAGAATTCTTTTATTCATGAGACATGTCCAGCACAGTGTGAGCATTAGTGATGAAGAACACACTGAACTGATAAGCTGATAAGCAAGACCCTGAACTGAGTGGCCTGGTATTGACATCTGCACTCCAGCTTTGGGGATTTCTGATCTTAAAGGTAAAATTACAGTTTTAAATTAAATCAGTTGAACAAGTCCATGAAACAAAATCCTCACAGCACGTTTTTTCCCAGTGCAGCCTGTTTTTGCTCACGTTCAGCACCCAGGGCTGTACCTGTAGAGACTTCTCATGGTTGGCATCTCCATACCCCAGATGATCTCAGTCTACCAAAATGACAGCCCTCTCCACGGTGACATGGCCTTGAGGCAGCTATTCAAATCGTCACCCGAGTGTCAGGTTCACAACTGACCTTGGTTTGGTCACATTTCAGTACAACAGGTCACTTCACGGTGAGTAGAATCTGCTGTAAATGAGGTCTCTGCTTCATCCTAGGATTAGTTTCTATCTCAAACTCAAACACAATACTGCTGGGAAAGTATTTAATGCCAAACACAAACTTCTCAACTTCTCCTAGGGACTGCACCACCATCATCAGTTGACTCTACCTGGCCATCTTCCACCAAGGCAGATGGGCACATTCCTCTAGATGGACACCTTCACTAGCTGTGACACAGCAGCACCTTAAACAAAGCTGCTGCCTAACCAAAGTTTGTGCAACATGGAACCCCTCACATCCAGAAAAATCTACAGATTCAAAATCCAAAGGTTGTGCATGCTCTCGTACCACCTGCACACAGACAACAATTTCACACGTAGACCAGAACTCCATCTTCAAAAATAAACAAGGCCTCCTTTATTAAAAATAACTATTACCATTATTTAAATGCTTAGGAAACTATCACAACCCTTTAAAAAGTAAAGCACATTCCTTTCCATCTCCAGGTCTTCTTCATCTGGAAGGCTGATCTCAAAAAGATATATAGCTTAACTTTCAGGTGCTGGGCTTCGACCTTCTGAAGCCAAAAGGAAAAGAAGATGTCATAGTTTGTCTGGGCTGCACAGGGTCAAGCACTTGTGCCTGACAGCACAGGTTACCTACAGCTTACTTGACTGTGCTTAACTTCAAGATGGAGACAAAGAAACTGCTGAAGGCTGGAAATCCAAAGTTCTGTAGCAAAATGAAGTTTTGCAAGTTCTCATCTATCTTAGTTGGGATTCTTTTACTAATCAATGAAGAAATTTGGGCATTTGAGGCAATAATCTCACCATTCCATGTATATGTTCAATGCCTGACCACAAAAATGTGGATATTAATTTAGGGTAGGAGTACACACATAGGGATATGATTCAACTTACCAGAGGCTACTTTCAGCCTTCCTAAGTATGATTTATTAGCAGATACTTTTAGAAGCCAAAAGTATTTCCCTCTTTGCACAGTGAAATAGAATTTGTTCACCTCACATGATTACAAAGCTGCACACTGCAGAGGTGAAGATGAGATAAACCATTTCTTTTCCAGATAGGACTACTCACAGTCATTATAAGCATCACTGTCATAAAGCCATAGCCATAAATAGACCTATGGACAGCATTTGTGTCAGAGGTGCAAGAGACTTCACTGTGGCTTAGTTTAATGAGTATACTTCTACCCATATGCAAGTCAAAACCAAAACATTCACTGACTTCACTGCACCAGGATTTCAGGAGGGAGACAGGACTGAAGACAGCCCAGGAATATCCATTACATCATATTACACTAGAACATGGGAAGAAAAAAAATATCTTCCCCTTGATGCCTTTAAGAGAGTGTAGCAATCTTTTTATTCCATCTCAGTGTCACCCAAAAGAATGCTGAACAGAAGGCATGAAGTGCTAGGAAAAAAAATAATGGAATGACCAAGCAACTTGAAGGGAATTCAGACACTAAAATCTGCCTCATGACAGCTGAGTTTACACCCAGAAGCAAATTAATTCATAAAACATACAATCTGTACACCACAGTAGTCTTACTTCCCTGAATTAGTGCACAAGATGCATTTACGGTATTTCTGGAGAGCTCACACCTTAGAGGAAGCTGATCTGCTATGCTAAAACAGAATGTGAATATGTGCAGTGCTTTCAGAGGTTTTATCTTACCTCTTTCCAGCTGCTGTTGTCATCTCTCTCCCAGCTGCTCCTGGGGTACCAGGGAAGCCCCCCTCTTAAAAAGTGAGTGCTCTTATTTTCATTCCCTTCCAGCAGCCGTAGCAAGTATTTTGAGATTTCTTCCCACTGCAGGTAGTCTTCTAGCTGCTTGATGTTCTCAGGTAATGCTGAAAGTGGTGTCTTGTTTTCCTCTTCATAAACATAAGGAAGATCTCCTGTGCTCTTTTTCCCCATTAAATGTCCTGTAACAGCCATGACAGTAGCATGAACTTCACAAAAACAGGCATAGAATTGACTGATCAGACATTAGAAGTGGCTATTGACCCATATGATGGAGGGAGGGGGTTAGATGTGTCAAAGCTGAGGCACAGCCGGGACTGGAGATTTTGTTAGTGTCACACACAAATCATTTCCTCTGTCTCTTATGTTACATTGTCATAAGGAACATAGCTGAGACTGGGGCAGAGATAACAAAGCATTTTAACCTGAGCTAGCGGAGAGGCACCTGGCAAGACATGCTGGAATAAGAGGTGGATGGAGAAGCTGTAGGTTTTAGATTTTCCTTGCCTTGACATGGGATGTGGGAACTCTGATGTAAGCCTGTGTGCCAGTGCCTTTCTAGGAACTAAACTGGATGTACTTTTGATATACCACGCTTTGCTGTCATCAACATCAAATCATAGGATCCAAGGATAGCTACTGGGAAGTGGAGAGGGAGCAGCAGCACCGGATCAGCCTCCTCCTGCCTGCATGCCCAGGGCCCCCCGAGGTGCTGGCTGAGCCTTGGGGTGCTGGGGGATCCGGGAGCGTCCCGCCCCTGCCCAGCCGCCTTTTGGGCTTGGGTCTGTGCTCCTGCATCCCTGCAGAGAGGAAGCGGTGGGAAACACGACAGCTGAATAGGAGCAGGGAAGGAGCAGGGAAGGAGCAGGGAAGGAGCAGGGAAGGAGCAGGGAAGGAGCAGGGAAGGAGCAGGGAAGGAGCAGGGAAGGAGCAGGGAAGGAGCAGGGAAGGAGCAGGGAAGGAGCAGGGAAGGAGCAGGGAAGGAGCAGGGAAGGAGCAGGGAAGGAGCAGGGAAGGAGCAGGGAAGGAGCAGGGAAGGAGCAGGGAAGGAGCAGGGAAGGAGCAGGGAAGGAGCAGGGAAGGAGCAGGGAAGGAGCAGGGAAGGAGCAGGGAAGGAGCAGGGAAGGAGCAGGGAAGGAGCAGGGAAGGAGCAGGGAAGGAGCAGGGAAGGAGCAGGGAAGGCTACGGCACCTGCACACTCTGTCCCCGCCAAGTGCGGAGTGCTGCGGCAGAAGCCGAACGCTATCTGGGACGCAGGTTGCCCCGGCGGCAGCGCTGCTCCGCACCAGGTGCTCAGGGACGGGAAGCGGCCGGCGGCGGCCGACCCCCGGGGAGCGCGGGGCAGCGAAGGGCCGGCACCGGGCACCGCTCGTCGAGGACGCGCCCGCACCGCGCCGGCATGACAGAACCAGCCGGGACGCCCGCCGCCCGTGGCGGTGCGGCTCCGCC
>VWZO01003042.1:298946-357930 GCA_013396975.1 Bucco capensis | reverse complement strand
GGCGCCCCCCCGCCGCCCCTCCTCCCGGCCCGCTGTGCTCGTCGCGGTCCTCTGCTCCGTCCCGGCACCGGGACCCCGCTGGCGGAGACAGCGCAGCCAGCCCGAGGGGGAGCCCGTAGGAGGGCAAGCCGAGCCCCGGAGAGCCGTCTGTTCCACGCGGCGCCGGGCGGGACGAGGCGAGGCGCGGTGCGGACGGGGGCCGGGCGGAGGTAGGGTGGCTCCTGTCCACCTGCGACGGCGCGGCCAGGAAGGGTGGGAAAGGGGGCAGGCGGGCTGCCGGTCGGAACGAGGACTTACCCACAGCCCAGTGGCTGCCGCGGGGGGAGATCTTGGGGATGGCGGGGGAGCCGCCGGGCTGCAGGGGCGCCGCACAGCCCTGTGCCGCCAGCAGCGCCAGCGCCAGCAGCGGCAGCACACCGGGACGCCGCGGCACGACGACGCCCATCCTGCCGCCGCCGGGGCCGCTGCCGGCGAGCCGCTTTCCTCTGCGTGCCAGCTCCGGCTCCGTCTGGGCGAAGCGCTGCCGCCGCCGTCCCCCATTTATACGGAACCGGGAGCGGGTGCGAGCGGAGCGCCCGCGCCTGACGCCTCCTCACGGGGATGGGGCTGCGGCCCCCCCCCGCCCGCCTCCCCGCCCCGGCAGGGGGGTGGTGACGGGGGGGGAGACGGGGGAGGGAGGCGAGGGGGTGCCGGCCCCGGGGCTTAACCCTCTCCAGATAACGCCGCGGGAGCTCCCCGGGGCTGGCACCCCCTCCATGGGCCGTAGCTGGGGCGCGCCGCCTGCTCCGCTCCCGCGTGTCCTGTCCTGGCCCCGAATGCGCCGAGCGTGCTGCGACCGCTGCCCGTGTCCGCTTCCTGGTCGGCCCTACAGAAGCCGGTCAGTGCGTCCCGTGAGCTTACTCTCTCGCTGACATTCGAAGAACAGAAACTCCTCAGAAGTTCGGCTTTCCCCTCTCCTGCCCTCCCTCAGTCGGCTCGGAGATCTCGGTGGCTGTGCGGGACTGCAGAGCCCGTGCGACGTGAGCTGCTGCCGGTGACCCGCCCGAGCCGCACCGGCGGCACTGGACCGGGCGCGGGCGGGCTGCGGGGGCACAAGGGAGCTGTGACAAGGAGGGGGACCCCGAGGAGATGGGCGAGGACATTCTGGTGGCTCTGTGCGGTTTGACCCTGTGCCGTGCGAGGCTCTGTCTGCACGTGTTAGGCTTTGCATGGTCAAAGAGCTTCACGCTGCTGCCTCAGGCTGCTGGGACAGCGTGACTCACCTGCACCGCTGCTCCAGGAACTGCTTTTCCCAAGTTTCTGTTAAAATAAATCTCTCTTCTTTATGGAAAGCATGAAAATGTTCATAGCAGCCGTTTGTTAATCTAGGTTAAAAGGAATAAGCAGATTGAAAATTTTTACAAGTGCTTATGGGGAAAAAAAAATGCTCCAGCATTTCTTAAGTGGGAGAAATGGCTGTAGAACAACCAAACTCAAAGAGCGTTGGAAGATCCCATGCAGAGTTTCTTTTCACTTGCAGTATCACATAAATTTACTGTCACAGGTGACAGTGATGAGGCCCACAGAACTTGGTTCTGTTCTTGCACAGAGATCCTGTTAACTTTCCCAGCACTCAAAGAAACCTAGAACTGGCCAACTTTTGGCCAAGTTAATGGATGAAAAGATTTCACCCTGAAGAGGCAGTGCAGAGGAAGGGAAGTATGAATCACTGAAGGAGAGCACCATAAAGACCATGAAGAAGCAGAACACTTAAATGCGTAAACACTAGAATTCAACTTCAGGCATGTAAAGTAGCGCTGCTGAAGTGAAGATGGATTAGAGCTAGAGGGTATTGAATCCTGATAAGCTGTTTGTCCAGAGAACAACAGAGACAGGGATCAAATCATTTGGAGTTGGTGCAGTTTATGTGATAGTTTTGCTGTCTAGAGAGCTGTGTCAGGAAGTGACACACAGTTAACAGAGCTGGCTGTACAGAACTTGCCAGATCCTTCAGCCTACCCTGCTCAGCTGGAACTCAACGACCCAATGGAAACCACCATGGCTGTGAATTAACATAACTACTGGGCAAACTATCTAGTACAATCTCTTCTGAAGTCGATTTTGTGCCCTACTGTATGAGCAAAATTGTTCCCTTGTTTAGTCTTAGTTTATTGCATCTTTTTACTGATTAATGTGATTCATTCTTTTATTGTGGTTATTAATTATGCATTCTAGTTGAATTTACAGTAGTATTTTCATGCCTCAATCAGGAGTTTCACAGTGCAGCCTGCAGTACAGCTACAGACATGTGCTCTGTGCTGAGTGACAGCTCATCAAACAATATTACCATCCGTGGGAAATTCTAATTGTTCATTGTAATCCAAAGCAGGAAACTGAAAATTCAGGAAACTGTCCATTTTCAGGGGGGAAAAAACCAAAACCAACCCAAAAAACAAGAACAAAAAAAGCCTCCATCAACCTAACAAAGCACACACAAAATCCAAACCCAAAGCAGAATATTTGTGCTGGAAGCCCTCTTGACCATCCTTGACTCCCCAAGCTGCTCTGCTGGACCTAACCTTTGTGCTGGGGACTGCAGCCACCTCCTCCCCACAGCTCCTTGTTTCAGCCCTGCTAGCTCCAGGAGGCACCAACACCAGTTCCCTCAGACCCTGCTCCATCAGGCAGCTGAGCCAGAGGCAAGCAGGTCATCTCTCTGAAACTAGCACGGGTGCATGAATTAACTAAGGGAGTCAGTTGTTCCCTGCACTCCCTGCAGCACGGTGCCTTGGGTACTTTCAGCTGTTTCTGGTGGGTTTGCTCCTGCTGCTCTATGGCCTACTGAGGATCAACAACCTAAAGCACCGCTGAAACCTGCTGGTCAATAAGTCATCTAGAGCTGCAGATAACATGCCAAACCATGAATTGTTACTCAGTCCTTGCTGCCCAGTAGTCCCACCTCTCTTGAACCACAAACACTAGGCAAACCAAGAAACCTTCATGTTTTCTATATATATATATATATCTGCATCTTCATACACTTCTGTATGTATGCCAGCCACTAACCCAGGGACAGAAAGAGAGAGAGAGAGACTGGAAATGAAACTTAAACTAATGTAATGAAAATAATAATAAGAAAATGAAGTATACATCTATATATACATACACACAAAACCAATACCAGAACCAAACCCTTTTAATGGCAACTACCTCACCACTGATGCTGCAGCAGGAAGACTTCAGCAGCAGACAGAACTCAGGCTCAGGGGCTGGATCCTGGAACTCAGGAACTCTTGGATCAGGATTGAAAGCAGAACAGAGAGAGTCCTGTAGGAACAGAGCTGGGCTGCTGATCCTCACAAGGCTCAGGTGCTCAACCTTCCAGAAAGGTAGAAACCCCAATCTCTCCTTATTTGTACTGGCTGTTAATTAGGTGCTAAATAGCTTAATTATGCACCTGTTTAGCTTGGGTCTTAGGCCTTAGGAAGAGACCCTAAGGGCCTAGCTTGGTATGGAAGTTTCAAGGATTGAATATAATGTATATGGCATGGAATTCCTTGTTTAGACTCAAACCAGGACAATTTCCTGTGTTACAGGCTATGCCTTGACATTAAATGTCATTTTGCTCTGCTGTGAACTACTTTAACGTGAGATTGTTCCTTATACACTCTGCTTTTTAAGCCATGTGTGATAGCTTTTCTCCTTGTCCTTCTCACCTCCTCCTCAGTCCAACAGAGGATCCAGCCCACTCTCCAAATATTTTTGTGCATTATTAGCATTTATTTATTTACCTGTTCAGAAGGATAAAAAGGATAATACAGATTTATTAGAATTCTTGTTTTTACTAAGCTTTTCAGAAAAATGAATTGATAATACATGGAAATAACATACTGGACCCCCCAGAACAGCAAAGGATCCAGGTGCAGGAAGCACACTTTATCAGCTGTGAATGACTTGTTCATTCAAGGCCACCTTTCTTTCCTAAAGAAGAAATATATATATATATATATATAATACATGGATCTGTGTTTGAACATCAAGAAACAGCTCTCTCAATTTCAAAATACCTGTGTACTTTTCATATATCCCATGGCAAAGTGAACTATTGTGCTCCATGGCAGGAAAACATTAATGGGTTTTAAATGCTATTACCACAATAACAGTCTTTAATTTGCTTCCTTTGCATTTCAGACCTCTATGGTTGTTTCTGTCAGCAAGGCAGATTTTATGGAAATAAAAAAGGGATAAAAGAGTAACAGTGTGCCTTTCATCATTTCTGTGTGCTGACTCTGACGCTGGAGACAGCTCTGATACACTTCCAGAACAAACACTGGTTTCAGCCTGTCACCAGTGCAATAACAGGCCAGGATCACTAAGGAATACTTGGTAAATGTTGAAGATGCTGAACAGACTAATCTCCAGCCCTTCCAGCCTGCACTGGGGGCAGGCCTTCTGCAAACAGCCTGGAAATTGCCTCTGCAGCAGCAGCTCCCTCAAGAACTGGAGACATTTCTCAGAAAAGGGCTCCACAACTTTACAGAGGCTGAGCAACAAGACATAAAGAACACTTACTGAATAAGGCACAGTGTAAGGTATTTGGTACTGTTTGGGCTGCATTTGAGCAAGTCCTAGAGCTAAAGAGCTGAAGCTGTACCAAAGCGATTGCTTACTGCACATGGTGTTGGTCAGTCTGCTGCATCAGCCAGGGCACTGCTTGGGTTTGTGGGTTTTGTGGTGGAGGGGCTCAACGTCATGAGAATTAAAATGGGAAGCATTTTAATGGGAAGAGTTTCTGAATTCTCAGGAACTGCTGCTGGCCTGACAGAGGCTGTCCCAGCAGAGCCTTCCTGGAAAAGACAAAATCCTTCGAGCGATGTTGCTGTGCTCGTGGTCCAGGGAGCACAGAGTGATGGGGATGCAGCTGCAGGCACCACAGGGCATGGAGAGGTCATCTTCACAGAGCCACAGACTCATTTGGTTTGGAAGGGACCTCCAGAGGTCATCTAGCCCAACTCCCCTGCAGTCATCAGAGACATCTTCAACTACAACAGGCTGCTCAGTGCCAACCAACCTGACTTGGAATGGTCCCAGGGATGGGACAGCTCCCACCTCTCTGGGCAACCTGGGCCAGAGTCTCATCACCCTCAGTGGAAAACATTCTTCTTTATGTCCATTCTAAACCTGCCCTCTGACAGTTTACAACCATTGTTACCTTGTCCTGTCACTGCAGACCCCACTAAAAAGTCCATCCCCATCTTTTTGATGGGCACCCTTTAGATATTGAAAGGCCACCAAAAGCTCTGCTGGGCTGCCAGGTCAGCAGCAGGAGAGCTGACCTACAACCCTCACCGAGTCCAACTGCCTGACCCCTTCAGGGCTGACCAAAGGTTAATTAAGGCATGTTAAGGGCATTGTCCAAATGGCTCTTAAATCCTGACAGCCATGGGACATTGACATTCCTCTTGAGGAAGCCTGTTCAGGGTTTGACCACCCTCTCAGAAAAGAAATGCTTCCTAGTGTCCAGTCTGAACCTCCCCTGGCACAGCTCTGAACCATTCCCAGAAGAAGAGTTAAAACAAGACCCAGGATCAAACCCAAGAAACACAAACTTCTGAGCATGAACCCACAAGTTATCCTTGTCTCTTTTTACTAGTCCATGTTTCCTCAACACAAGATAATGTGTTGAGTTTGTCCCATGGGCTGCATTCAAAACCCCACTCTCCAAGCCAGAGCTGACTGAGATTGCACTGGAGTAGGCTGATAGGAATAAATTCTAATTTCAGCAGTACTAGGGAGGAAAAAAAAATTATAAACATCTTATTACACATACACTGTCTCAAAAAATTAGTATCTTTTTTTTTCCTGAACTAGGATGGCACACTTCAGGGAAGGCTGCATTAAGGATACCTGAATTATCCTGACATGCCATTTATCATACTCCATTTTATTGCTGCACCACTTGACACAAAGTAAGTAATTTTTATAATAGTTTGCCATGAAAAGTGCTTAGTAGGACACTAAAGAAGTAATATGTCTTGGAAAAATTCAGGAGCTGCTTGCCTTTCAGCACTAGCTGTTACAACAGAAGAGGTGCCATTATTGGATAATAGTGTATTTTTTATAGAGGGAAGGGATTACAGGAGAAACAAAACTCCTTAGGAAGAAAGCATCATGCTGTTCCTTATCAAAGCTACAAAACCAAAGTAAGGGAGGAAAACAAGTTCTGTTTTGTTGAAGGTGCAACACTGACATTTGAAGTCAAGAAGAGAAACATCCAGAATTGCCTATCAGGTAAGTTTTAAAGTGAAAAATCAATTCTTTGTTCAGACTACCCAGGTATGGTAAGAGAGCACAATACATTCCCCAAACCAGGATGTGGGTTATGCCTTGCCCTTACTGCTGATGTTACTTAAGGCCTGGACTGTGCTATTCATCCAGTAATTTACAAGCCTTACAAAAGCCCCACAAAATCTTTTTTGATAGGTTTGGTTTGGTTTCTAGCTAGGAACAGAAAGGCAGGATGGGTAACAGCCTGAATTCTAGGATGTACACAACCCCTAAAAATCAGGCCTCTCAAAATCAGGCCATCAGGGTTTTATCCCTGCACCACAAAGGAGCAAGTTTCAAGTTTCCATTTATCAGTCCTTAATCAGGATGAAAGACTCTTTGTCTATTTTTGTCAGCCACATCTAGACAACTTTCTCGAGGCACAAACCACTGAACTCCTACAGCTCAGTACCTGTTGTGAGCCCTGTGTGTGTCCTCACAAGTACTGATCAATCCAGGTTGGATGGTGGAGAGGAGAGGGAGCTGCCAGAGATGAAAAATAATCCAGAACAAAGCAGGGAGGAAAGTGAGCACTGAAGAAGAACCAACACAGCACCTCAAGGAGAGCCAGAAGCTGCTCGAGAGATGACTGTCAGTGCCTCCCAAACAGGCAGAGGGGGAACCCAAAAGCAGCATCTATTGATGACAGTGAAAATGCCCTTACATCATTACCCAAGAGCCACAAGCTTTCCTCATTAGTTGTACCATTTATTTAGACAAGACAAAAGCTGTTACAGAAATGAAAACATCTGAAATATATTAGGCTTTTTCCCCCCATATATTTAACCTTTTTCTTGGAAAAGTGACTATTTTGTTATCAGGATTCACGTTTCAGCAGCACATATGCTCCCATTACTGCCAGCAGAGCATACTGCAAAAGAAGAGAGAGAATAAAGAGTGCTTATCATTTATCTGCAGAGAAGCTCTGAAGTTACAAACTGCTCAAAGTGTGCCCTCTTCAGCATGACACCTTCCAAAGAGCTGGGTTCCTACAGCATTACAGCAACACTTTCATGTGATCACACTCTTCATAGAGAGGTAGCACGACTAGACACACTTAACTCATCAAATGCCTCTAAGTCAAATGTTTATAACAGATACTAAGTTATACTGGATAACAAACAAGCTGAAATAGGCAAGAAAACAGCTCCTTTGACGTTAGGTACCAAACCACAGAAACACATTTATTGACATATATTCTTATACATAAGATTCTTACTATCTTAAGTTGCTATTTTATAGTTTAAAATCCAAGTATTTACACATACCTTAAATTTGGGGTAGTCATTCATTATTATAGTTACCATTCCAACATAAGGCAAAAACCTGTAATTGACAGAAGAGGCAAATGTAAAATTAACCCTCAAATACCACATGGAAATGTTTCAGTGTCACTCTGTCTTGGCTGTTTCAGTGTCAAACACTAACTGACACCTGTCACTAAAGCATATCTGAATGGGAAATATCTTTCTTTTCCCCTTAGATAAAAAGTTAATCAAGTTATTTGAGAAATTCCATTTCAGCTGGGGAAGGGGAGAAAGCCAAAAGCTCAAAGCTTCCTACGGATTTCTAGCACTTACAAGGATAGGTTGGCTAAATGTTGTATTTACTGGTGAATTAATGGAAAATGCTTCCTTTTTTTCAAAAAGTGATTTCCACACTCTAAGTCAGAGAGAGGACTACAGAAAGCAACCTTTCCATGTAAATTACAGGCTCTTTATTACCATTTCAAGAAACTGAAAAAGAACCATGCCAGATCTAGTTTGTACCAACAGAGGAACTGAATTCAGCTATAAATTCTCTTGAACTAGAAGGAGCACAGACATTGTGCATTACTTACCCTCTTGCTCTTCCCACCACATCTTTCTTCTCTAGCCAGTTCTGACCCTCTTTGTACAAGCCTCTGTCATCAACTTCATTATTGTCACCTTTAGTCAGAAATTTGATGTTCCCATTTTCTCTAGAAGGCAATGAGGTGAAAAACTAAATACCACTTAATTAAAAAACCTCAATTAACATTTACAAAGCACCTTGAAGATGAAAAGTGCTAGAAGATTAGATAACAGTGTTTACTTCCAGTTCTGCTTGTCCTACCTATTTAACAAACACCATTGAATCATTATTACAGACTTTAATGACAGAGCCAATAGATTTTAACCAGAAGTGTTTATAAAACACTCCTAGATTGGCATTTGATGTAAGCAATTACCCAAAGGGATATTGCCTACCCAGAGCAGGCACTAAACTTCCTCAACCAAAGCAGCACATGCCTATTTGGGGAAAAACACCAAGTCTCTGCATTATAAACAGACATTTAACTCTGGAATACTGAATCATACTCTAGTGAGTGGTTTGTGTGTGTGCAAATTGTGGAATAAGATCCTGTGAAGTCATCACATTTTAGAATGAATTTCACTGAATTTAAATCACAAATTTCAGATGAAGCACCCCCTAAAAATCTTCCCTTAGGGAAGAAAGTGGTATAATAACACCATGCTTGAGGCAATTTTCTTCTAAGTGCTATATACTTCTTTAACCCTTAGTCATCCTATTTATGTCAAAACAAAGCTTTGTCCTTCTTTTGATGGAATAAACACTGAAGAACCTCTCAAGTAGCTGCCAATTGCATCAAATGCAGTATTCTGTCACTAACACTGCAATACAGTTTTATGTCACTCATTAATTGTTAAACAATAACAGTGAGTTCCATGCAAAACCTCACTTATGTTTGATATTTATTAATGTGGCAAATAAAAAAACCCAATACCAGGTATCTGCAATAAAGGTAAAACAAGTCCTCTACCTGTTGCTTTCCAGCATGAATTGCTGTTGGCATTGTGAGTGCCAGACACAGAAAGAGTAAGAATCTCTTATTTCATTATGAGTCAAATCTGGAAAAATTCAGTTAGCAAAGATCATGTACTTGTCAGACTTTTAAAGTTCTGATTCCGAACCTTCTTCCAGAGATTTGTTTTAGAAGCAGACATCCCAAATCCCAGTCCTCCCACAGTCAGTACAGAAGCAGACTCTGCTCCCAAATCTAGTGCTACAGCTAACCCTTGTGCTACTGGGCTCCTCTTGGGCACAGTTCACCTACTTCAAACCTCAGCAACTTCAACAAGGGACAGGAGCCAGGGCCTCAAGAAGTGTGCCAAGAACTGGGGACAAAAGCAGATCACATCCTAGAGGTGAATTTGGTCTTGCAGCATATCCTCACTTGCCTTTTTTTGTAAAATACTACCAAATTAAAACATAACAGAAAGTCACGGTGAAGAGAAGTAGATTTAGGAACAAAGAAAATGCCAAGGTGCATTACTTTTCATGTATTTTGATTACTCTGTGAACTATTGGAATGTCTCTGCCTTCAAGTTTAAAAACAACTATTTCACCAGCTCTGATTGGGTCATCATGGAAATTCGTTAGGAAGAGCAGGTCTCCCCTGTGGAAAGCTGGTTCCATGCTGCCACTGCAAACAAACAAAAGAGAGACTTGATTAGCATCATGGTGACACAAAGAACACCTAATTCTTACAGATAAACTCACAATTTTAACTGAAACTTGTAGCTTTACCCATCCAGTGACACTACACAGACATTCAGCACAACCCAAGCTGAGCCAGCCGAGACTTCCTTACTGCCTCAGTGAAAGAAAGCTGTACAGAACAGGAACAAAAGATGCTTCCCAGTACAACAGGAAGCACTTCTCAACACCAAAAGAGTTCAACGTGAGCAAGAGTTATGCTTACATCAGTGATTGCTATTCATGATCAGAAAATCTATGCCTTTTTTCAAATCCACACACAGCCTCTTTTGGTAGCAGCCTTTCAGGTAGCATTCCAGATCCCACAACTAATATCACGGACAGATAATTCCCATTAAAATAGTGTTATTTACTGCATACATTCCTTGCTGACACACACACGCTATTCCTGAACCTTCCAAGAACACATGTTTAACTCCACGCATTTGGTTAGCATTCAAGGGCCTGCAGGATTGCCTCTTTATACCCCAAGTAAGACTCCACTGAGAGATAAGCAAGACACAAGAATCATTTACTCATGAAAGGAGTTTTACTGTAATACAATTTTAAAATAAATATACATATGGTAAAGAAAGATAAATTAACAAATAGACCAGAAAGTGTTCAATGGCTTCAGGAATTGCAACACACTTTCTCCAGGAGACAACAGAAGCTTCATAGGATTACATGCACTTACCTCTATTAAAGAAGAACTAATTTTTTGGAATCCTAACACCTATCCAGGGATTATTATCAGTAGTTTGCCTATTAATTAAGTGAACAAACCTAGATTTTCAAAGGTTTCACATATCTACTGCTTCTGTAAGTGCCAATGAAAGTGAGACTGCAGTGACACTAGCAGCCTTTGCCAAGTGTCCAAAAACAGAGCTGGAAGAAAGTACTTACTTCCTTAATTAGGGGAGATTTCAAACTCCAAATCTATCCAAGGGGAAAGAGGAGGAGAGAAAGGACAAAGCAACATCTGGCTTTTCACAACAAAGCCTTTGCATGGACTCACCTGAGCACCACAACAATGGGGCTCTCACTTCCAGTGATGACGATCAGCCCTTTCCAGATCATAAGGGCAGAAGACACTATCATAGCAAAATTTAAGACTTGGTAATACAGCTATATGAAACAAGAAAATCGTTTTTAAAAGTTACTGTGTTGTAGTTAGAAGCACAACATAGAATTTCAACCCATATGCACCACTGAATCTCCTTCCAGGCATGTGGACTTCTATGCTACCCTCACATTCCAGCAGAAGCCTCACGGAATAGAAAGAGGCCTTGGCAATCCAGCCACACAAACCACACACTGCACAACACTTCAGTCCTGTGTGCCTCACCCTGGCTTGCTTTGCCTCTGCAGCACTCCCATTTGTTAGTGCCAGAAGCTAGTCAGCTCACCAGCAAAGAGTTTTAAAATCCAGAAAGCTATATGGCAAATGAACAAATCTATTTTGATCATTCGCCCCGACTCCTACCTGAACTTGTAAGTAATCAAAACACACATAAGAAATGCTGTAAGATCAGTACTAGCAGACTTTATACTAGGAACAATCACTTTTGTTTAAAAAGAGGAGCTGTGGAAGTAGGAGAGAGACAACAAAGGCTCATCTCCTGCTGCTGTCAGACAGGAATTTCTTATCCGGGAAATCATGTATTGATTTGACTAAATTTCTGCCCCCAAATCCGACAGCTTCAGCCCTTACAGCAATGGAAACACTTTCCTCACACCACTGCTTTTTTGTTTTCTTGGCAACATAGAATGATAATCTGGTAGAAAACAACCCTCCCCATCTCCATTTATGGTGAGGCTCACTGATGTAAAACATAGAACCCGGACCATGATTTCAGTTTGACAGTATGCATGCTGGGATTTTCAGGTATATGACCCACTTAACTTTGCTTCAAAACCTGCTCTAAAGTCTTTTGGTTCTGTGTTGTTGTTGTGTGGTTTGCTGGGTTTTTTTCCCAAACGAGCCTGGAAATCAAGTGGTTTGCCACTAATCGGATATTCTCCCTTCCAACCGGTTATTTCCACAACCCCACAGTAAAGTTAAAATAAAGATGCCTACTTTGAACTACAAGAGCCAAACCCACCCATTGGCTTCCACACGCTGCCCCTCCAGCCGGAAGCCGATTACTGGCAGCAGTGCGGAATGCGCTTTCTCAGCGTTAAACCCCGCACCTGAAGCCTGGACCCCGCCAGCGCTGCTGCCCCGCTGTCCCAGGGACTCGTCCCGCACGGAAGGACACCCACCCCTGCTGCGGAGGCCTAGCAGAAAGCCCAGGGCAGGCTCCCCGGGCCGCAAGCCCCGGCCTGTCCCCGTCACGGGCGACTCCGAACCTCCCGACCCTCCGAGCGGCCTCCGCATCCCGCCCCAGCCCTCGGCCCGCGCGCCCCGCAGCCCCACGCCTGTCCGGCCCCGGCAAGCCCCGGCAGCTACCTGACGCTTGTTCATGCGCCGCAGGTCCCCGAAGAGGTCCATGGCGGGTCCAAGGAAGGGCCGCTGCCAGTCGGCGGCGGGACGCGGCAGGACGCTGCCGGCCGCCCCCGGGCGGCTCCTTGAAACGGAGCGCGGTGAAAGACGCCCGCACGCCGTACAGCAGCGCTACTCGCCAACCGCGACAACCGCCGACCCGGGAGAGGGCGGTGCGGGTAGCCCCTCTGCTCCCTGGGAGATGTAGTCCTCTCCTCCCGCCCCGCGCACACCTCGCAAGCCCCGAGACTACAACTCCCAGCATGCACCGCGGCAAGGGGCCCTAACGGCCAGGCCCCTCGCCTCCTGCCACCGGAGGTGCCCGACCGGTTTGATATCCGAGAGGGCTCCTGGCGGGCGCCGAGACCCCACGACTGGGCGGAACGAACCAAACCCGTCTGTGGAGCAACAGGCTGGCAGCAACGGCCTCTCGAGCCTCGTCCTCTAGCTCAGGCAGCTGCCGGCAGCTCTCTCTGGAGCCAAGGGCTGCGTGGGAGCCGCTCATTGGCTGGCCGAGGCGGGCGGGGCCGGCAGGGGGCGCTGTGCTGGGGGCAGGGGCGGGAGCGCTCTGGGCTCGGCTCAGGCACTCGCCGCAGCAAAGCACTGCGAGCCGGGGACAGCCCAGCGAGCTGCGGGAGGAACCGAGAATGCCTAAGTTCAGCAGCTAACGTTCACCTCAGTGTTCCTTCGGGAGCGCCGCGCAGGCCTCGAGAAGAGGAAGCAGAAAGCCCCAGGAAAAGCTGTACGGCCATGGGGCAGCAGCACAGGCTTCTCCGCAGCGATGAGCTTGTGCCGGTCATGAGCTGCAGCAGCTCCTGAGAGAGAGAATCGATACACAGAGCTGTCAAACACAGCCTTCCCTTTGCCCGAGTGCCTTTATCAGTCAGGAACTGATGTTCATTAAAGACATGACCTCAAGGAAAGCAGTGAAGGAGCTGTGTTTGGTTTAGGGGTGATTTCATGCCCATATCCCTCAGCAGCAGTGCCATCTGAAGGAGCTTGGCCCTTCATTAGACCACTTGTCCCTAAAACTATAATGAACTGGGTTTTCAACTAATCAATGTAAAAACGCTTCCAGGTTAAAAAAAGATGGAATCATGAAGAGGGGAGTCTTTTTAAACTGCGTTTTCTCCCCAATTCTGTTCATTGCATGGTTCCACAAACAAACGTGTTGGATTTTAACTTCCCATGCAGAAGAGCTGACTGAATGGCAGTCTGGTCCAGATCTGTGTTTGAATGATTGTGTGAATCTGAAGCAACAGCCAGCCAAGCAGTCACATTGCCCAGAGCTTGTTGATTTGCTGCAAATGAAATGAATCAAACTATATTAAGTGTTAACCAAGTTCAGGATTAGCTCCTGCAGATGGTGAATGGCAAGCGGAGAACAAAGAACACAGGGAAATACTATCAAGATGAATGGAAGCAAATCATTTGTCTGAAGGACCATTGGAAAGGTGTTTCCACAGTTTGCCATAAGTTGTTAGAAGATTTTCTGTTAGCAAGCAGTTGGAAAAGAGTGACTAAGAGTGGCAGAACTGGCATTAGATCACAGAGGAACCTGTAATAGTATCATTAATGGACAGACATTAATGGATAAGAGCCTTCATCTTCTCACCTGATGATTCTCTCAGTGACACCAGTACTCCCTTACCTGCTACACAGGAGTTCCTCTAAGTTTATGTTTTTTAAGGTTATTTTTTTCTGATATCATTTAAATACCCCAAAGAGAAAAATCAGAGAATTTGATTTTCTGTATTAACCATGTTGCCGGGGCACTCGTTGTGTGGGGAATTCTAACAAGGAGATGCTGAGAGAGCTGACATTGTTCATTTGGGAGAAGGGAATACCCCAGCGGAGTCTTAATGTATATAAACACCTGATGGGACAGAGCAAACAAAGAGCCAGGCTCTTCTTGCTGGTACTAAGGTCAAATGCCAAAGACTGGGCAGTGTTAGAACAGTTCCTTGTGGTCTCCTGATGGAGAGAAGTGGAGGTCCAGGTGATAAAATCTGATGTTGTAACAAGTAGAGGGAAGAAGCAGAGCTAGTGCATGGAGAACTCAGAAAAGCAAGGCAGCAGCTGTGTCTTGGGACTTGTAGGACTGAAGTTGCTTAGGTTTTATTCAGAGAGATGTGATGTGTTTTTGTCTGAGGCACAAATCCACACTTAATTCTGAGACCCTACTGTCTTTGCCAGTAGCTCTGCATGTCGATTTGCTACTGATTAGAGTTCCAAAACTCTGAGAACACTTTTACTCACCCATAGTTCATGAGTCATCAAGGGAAACCTATGAGGAACGTGCTTTTCTTCCTTTCCCACAGATGCTAGGGTGGCTTCTGTTGGTGGCTTCGTTGTTTTACCATCTGGATGATTTAGATTATTAAAGGTTACATGTATTTTGAAATCTTCAAATACTCTGGATGTTTGAGTTCAATATTTGTACAGTAGATATTCTGGAGCTCTGCAGCTAGAAAATTGTGCTATTTTTTTAGTACACAGACTAAAGTAGCTCTTGACATTCTGGCTGATTTTGCTAGACCTTCGCAAACGTCCAGGCTCTAGTGCTACCTGTGTGTGTATATATATATTATAATATTTGAATTACAGCTCTTTGTTTTCAAAGAGATTGGTCATGGGCAAATAACTATCACCTTACACCTGAGCTGAAAAATGCAGGTTAATGGGGGAAGCCATAGGAGTCCATCTGCAGCCACCCAGAACAAAGCACAGAAGAAATGTATTAAGTGACTTCCCCAGTGAGCATTCTCTTGGTCCAAATATGTTTGGAACTATTCTGCTTCCTGTTCCTGTTGCTCCACAGGCTGTTAGAGCAGCCAGTAACGCACACAGTGCTCTCCAGAGGCAACAGAATTGCTGCTTACACCAATACCACACTCCTTCTGGATTCGTTTAATATTTGGAGCACTAAGCTGCCTGTGTGAGCAGTTGCATCTGAGTGCAAACCAGTGGAAAGCAGCCTCCTTTGCTCTGAAAGGAGCTCCTGCTCTGTCTGCCAAGCAATAGCACCGAAAGGGAACATTTGGGGTTCAGACCTGCTTTGTGCCTTCTCTTGCCTGGCAAGAGCTTGATGTCCTCCTGTCAGCACTGGCTTCAGAAGGGCCAAGGGCAGCAGTTCCCAGGGTGGAACCTGAACCTCCTTGCCACCAGCCTTGCCTCTACTTTGCCTGCCAGTGCCCACAGGCTGCTGACCTAGCAGCAGTAGGGTAAGGGCTAGGACAGGTATTCTGGGGACAGCACTAGTTTCTAGCAGTACACTTCATGCCCCATCCTCCAGCAGGAGGAACTGGTGTGCCAGCACTCCCTTAGAACCCTCTCCAGCTCCCACCTTTCCCATGGCAGCTCCGTGCCCCATGGCTTGGGCAGGAAGGCAGTGCCAAGCTCTGCCTGTGCTGCCAGCCAGCCTGGAGCCACCTCTGCCCCCTCCCCAGGTCCCCAGGGCTGTGGCTCACGGTGAAACATGACCACATCTGCCCAAAGCTTTCGTGCAGGTACAGCTCCAGAGAGTCCCTGCCACAGTGCCTGAAATGAGGAGTGGCTCTGCAGAATGAAAGGGTTAGGGCTGGGCCAACCACTAACCCAGGGACAGATATGCCCTTACTATCCCCTTTTCCCCCCACTCTAGGGAGGAAAAGGAGAAACTAATAGAGAGAGACACTTATGAATTGGAAATGAAATTTAAACTAATGTAATGAAAATAAAAACAAGAAAATGAAGTGTGTATATATATATATAAAAACACACACAAAACCAATACCAGAACCAAAATCCCCCTTGCCAGCAACTACCTCACCATTGATGCTGCAGCAGGAAGACTTCAGCAGCAGACAGAACTCAGGCTCAGGGGCTGGATCCTGGAACTCAGGAACTCTTGGATCAGGATCGAAAGCAGAACAGAGAGAGTCCTGTAGGAACAGAGCTGGGCTGCTGATCCTCACAAGGCTCAGGTGCTCAACCTTCCAGAAAGGTAGAAACCCCAATCTCTCCTTATTTGTACTGGCTGTTAATTAGGTGCTAAATAGCTTAATTATGCACCTGTTTTGTTTGGGTTTTGGGCCTTAGGGAAGAGTCTCTAAGGGCCTAGCTTGATATCAAAGTTTCAAGGACTTTCAAGTTTTGAAGTTTCAAGTGGAGGTGATTTTGGCCTCTGGCCTTAGTCTGCTATTTGATGCTGTGCCTTGACTTTCATGAGTGTTTGGGAAGTGCTTGACATGACCACTTCATGTGTGGGGAACATCTCTGTGAGGTAAGCTGTCCAGAGCAATGCTGGTGCTGCTCAGTGAAGAGATGTCTCTCTGCATACAAAGGGCTCTGCTCATTTTCCTAACAGCAACAGTATGTAAATGTAATGACCAAGTGATATCTTGAGACAGTAGCTCCTCCAGTTGCAGCCTGATTGCATTCATCAGGGACTGCTCTGCATTCTAACTGAGAAAACAATGGTCACTTAAACCAGGAAATATTGTTGTGCTTGACCTTCAGTATTAATGTGGCACACACAGAGCTATGGCAATGTTAGCCAAGTGGTGGATGGACTCAGAGAGAGCAACACTCATAATGCAGTGCATCCATATCCCCACCATCATATTAGAATCATTGAATACAAAAGAGCAGAAACTGAGGATATAAAATAAATGAACTGCACAAAGGCTTCTGCCAAATCACGTTAGGGGACATATCTGTGAAGGATACAATGCTCAGATTATTTGCTAATTGTCACATTACTGCTCCAAATGCATTTTTTTCCTTCAAATTAGGAACATGGGGGTCAGAGAAGAAAAGGGTAGTGCCTCCAGCTCATTTTCCAGATGAATCTGGATCATTTCCAATGCCTTGCCTTTTCAAAACACCCCACAGCAGTGGAGGAGAGCATGATGCTTCAGTGCTTGGCTCTGCTCTCACCCTGGCTGGCATCAGTCACCTGGGTGACGTTTTCACCATGGGGATATCCATGCCAGGACTCAGTCTGGCTGCTGACCCCAGTGACTGCACTAGTGGGCAGGTTGCAGCTGCCTGTGTTGAGGCAGCACAGGGCCACCTTGTTCCAGGGCAGTCCCCTGCACCAGGACAGGTGTCACTGAGCTCCTGCCAGACAGCAGGCAGGTGGCCAGTGACCTGTCTGCCGAGCCACAGGGTGCAGGCAGCCTGAGCAAGGAGCTCTATAGGACTTAGCAGGGTAGCATTTTGCCCACAGCGAGTACAAGGTCTGCCCTTGGTCTCCGTGCAGCTTGCTGGAGGGCTTGCCATGGCCTGGCATCTTCTGTGTTGCAGGGCTGTCCTCTGAGGACCCTGCCCTGAGGACGAGGTCACCCTGCCCTGCTGGCAGCCCGTGGTCCTCTCCCCACCACTGAGCCACACTGCAAGGTGTCCCACTGTGATGCCCTCAGACAGACTATTTGGCCCTAAGGAGGAAAGCTATCTTTTTCAAGTTATAGAAGAAATAACATTAAACCGAGTTCTTGTACAGTCACTCTTGAGGAGAAAATGTAATGTTTTTCAAAGGGAAGATGTGCTCAGGGAGGAGACAAGAAGTGCTCTTTCTTTCCTGCTCCTTCTGCATCCACCTCTGGCTACGGAGCCCAGTTTGTACACAAAGCCCAGGCATGTAGGTCAGGTATAGTTGTGCCTGCTGTTTGCCATGTTCTGTACTTATTTCTCTTTTGACTCCACTACTCACCCTTCATCCTTATGGGAGCCTAGGCAGGCAACCTTTTTAGTAATAATCTGAAATTCAAACACAAAGAATTGACTCCTGAACTACCCTAATATTTGAGAAAGGTTTTAAAATAAACTGTCTCCCATTATTGCCCAGGCAGCTGGCAATGTATGCTACATGTACTGGAAAAGGTAATATTAACAGAATGAAAAGGTCAGAGTTACATAAAAATCCTTTTAAAACTAAATAGGCCTCCCATACTGAATTCCCCACAGATACCCAGAGGCTAAGAACTGACAACATTTGGGCCTTTGGTGGGTCAAGTTGTGCAACTATAAATGCCCTCAAGAAATAAAACCCAGGCAAGTTCAGAAGAACAGAGCTTGTGGTTAGCCAGGTTCAACTTCTGCTACACCTACTTTGCAGGGAAGGCTGGTTGGCCAAGACAGAGCATGAAGAAGAGCATGAAGTCCTCTGCATCACCTATCACAGCTGTGCTTCAGACTATTCCTTCTCACTACCCTTTCCCTGGAGCTGTAGCCTTCCCCACTGCTCTTCATGGGCTGGTCCCTCTGGGCATGGATAGATGGCCTGGGCAAAAGGGCAGCTAGAGAGAAAAGGCTGCCTGCTTGAACACACCATGGCTGCTGGGCACTGTCCCTGTGCCAGCGTGGCCCCGGCACTGTGAGGCATTAGAGGGGTGGCCCCAGTGGTGACCAAGGGCTCACAGTGGCACAGTGCTCACTGCAGGGCCTGGGCCCATGTCCTGTGCCAGCCAGCTGTGCTGACCACATGCAAGCCCCCCTGGGCCATCGGTGTGGGGGCCTGGCAGCCAGGATCCCTCAGAGGAAGGGTGCACTGTGCTCCCCTCTCAGCCCAGGGCCTGCCCTGCCAGCCTGCTTTCCCCACAGCAGGGCCTATGGCTTCCCGTGGAGCTGATTGCAGAGAGCAAGGCAGCTCTGGCTGATCCCGTGTCCCACTTCCCTGTGCTCGTTCTGCCTTCCTGCTGGTCTCACAGCCTTTCTCAAAGGTATTTTTGTTGCTGACAAATTGAGTGTTTTGGAAAGTGTCTCGGTGTGGCCCTGTGCACAATGTGAAGGGATGGCTCCATGCTGCCTTGCTTGCCTGCTGTGAGCTGCCACGCTGTCATTTTCTGTTACTTTCCCACTGATGAGTGTGTGTCCCTAGGAAGGTGCATTCAGGACTCTCCTGAGTGGTTTGTGGGTTTTTTTTCCACCTGTACTAGAGTCACTGACTCATTTCTGTGCTGTGTCTCACAGAGCCCATGGCTGCACAGCCCTCAGGACAGCCCAAGTCTGGCAGCCAGGCACTGCTGCTGTGTCCTGCTGCCCTGGGGAGAAGTGTGTGCCCATCCCAGTGCACTGCCTGCCACCTGCCACACTACAGCCAGCCCTTAACAAGCCTGTCAGCAAAACGTCTCTGCACTGTGAAACACAACAGCTGAGGAGAGCTCACCAGCTCCTGAAAGCTTTAACACTGAAGTACACTTCAGCCTGCCAAAGACATCTGAGAGAGGGAACATGTTTGATCATTTGGCACTGTTAATCAATACTAGCATGTGAAATATTAGTTTTACTTAGGCTGTGCTTGCTAGTAGGTCTGAGCCTCATCACGCAGGGGCTGCACTGATGACTGTCCCCTGGCCAGGCATGCCTTCTCTGCCCAGCCTAGCCCTGCCACACGCAGCCCCCTGCTCTCTCAGCCTCAGTCCTCCCTTCCCCCAGCTGAGAGGATTTCTACCTGTCAAAGGGAACCACTTACCTGGAGGAGAAGTTACACTTTCCTACCATACCCAAGTGTGTGTAAGCTCCAGCACAGAACTCCAGAGATTATGGGGCAGTCCAAGACCACTACTCCTTAAACCTTTCCAGAGGCTACTAGAAAGAGACTTAAATTGATCTCCCAATTAAAACTGAAGAGAGCCAAGTGCTTCGCTGAGTGGCTGTGTGAAAATGAGCTCCCATGGAGTGAGAGGGGCACAGGCACTGCAGGAGCCTGCACTGCACATGCCTGACCTGTGACATGGGCTGTGACCATGGAGCAATGGCACTTGTGCCCCACAGCTTTCAGATGACTTGCCAGTAACTTCTAGTGTTTTGGCTCTTGGCAGCACCAACAATGACCTAAGTTACCAGTTCACAACATCCCTTACAGCTGCAAGAGAGTGAAAGGGGAAAATAAACAGAAGTATTATTAATGGCTGTGAAAATTTAACTTTTATTATCTGTTCACTGTATACAAAACACCATTCTGCATAGTGATAACTCATTTGTTGTACAGTTGACAGTGCACATCAACAAACAAGTGTTCCAGAGGTATACACTGAATGGGAAGGGCAGTGATGGCCAGTGTACATTACACACAAAGATCCTGCAACACCAGCTGCATGTCCTAGGGTGGAGAAGTACCTCATAAGCACTCAATATGCAAGTCATACAGATGGGATAACAAGCATTTACCAATGGAACAAATGAAGCATGAGGATGGAGTGAGAAAGCAGAACTAACGCATCCGATACACGCTTCCCGGAGTGATTAAGAAGTCTTACAGAGGTGGCTGAGAAGGATCCGTATTTTTTCCAAACACTTCCATTTTTCAACCTGTTAAAATTTAATGATAAATAACAGAATCTCACAAGTCTTTAGGGGCAAAATGCTCCACATTTATTTACATATGAAATGTGTTTAATACAGCTGTAATGGACATAGCGTGGAGTAACATCTGACAGCAGCAAGACTTAAGGAACAATTACTACTGTGTAGCATGCAGCTATCTATATATACACCATTGGCTTTAAAAAAAAGTACAAAATTCTGTCTGGGGATACATACAAGGTATAAAATGCAAAAACAAATCCAAAATATAACTCTCACAGAGAACTATATATGAAAGGGACAGCATGGTACCTTTTTGTCCGTGGTGACAATGTAGCTAGTGACACCAGGGACAGGTGTGAAATGCTGAACTAGCTCCGTACAGCCCGTGCTAAAGCTGAAAGGCCCAGGCAGGCTGCTGTGGCAAGCTTCTGGACAGCTGTGGCTGTGTGTGACACTGAGCACCAGAACATTTGGCATTAGCATACAGAGCTGGGCAATACCAACCCCTGCAGCAAGGGTGAACTATTTTCTGTCAACAACCAGAAAGAAAGGAAAATACGTAACGCTGCGTACTCGCTCCTATAGAATGTTTAATAAATTACATGACAAAAAACATCATCATTAGAAACCTATTCTCTAATTACACTGTGTTTGTTAAATCCAGAGCAGCCCAGCCCTTTTGTAACAACTTGAGCTTTGATAACAAGCACCTGATGGCCTAAAAATCACTTCAAGATACAGAGAGTTGTGCAATTATACTTTTCAAAAGTACTTTTTGATCATTCCAGGTGTCTTCACCAGTTGTGGTGTTGCCACCTAAAACCAGCACTGCCTTTTACACCTGCAGTGCTACTTTTTTCTTTTTTTTTTTTTCTTTTTAAATGTATATTTTTAAGAGAAAGTTTAAAAGCTTCCTCAGACATTTAGAAGTAAAAGATTTTAGAACGTAAAATCTCCCCTCAGCTTGCTGCCCTCCCCACACCCCTCCAAGAGCTGCCTTCTGATGCACCTCCATTAGCTGCAGTTTCTTTCAGAAGCATTCAAATAAGAAACAGTTTAAGAGAACCTAAGGAACTGCCCCAGCATTCAGAACTCTGCTTTAAAGAAACTTACTAGAAAAAAAGGGAAACGGAAAAAAACCCCGAATTTCCACTAGATACTGATACAAACACATAACAAAGAGTATAAAAGTTGTTAGTTTAAATATATACAAACTCTTTTCAACTCAAATACTGCTTCAATGGTTTTGAGGGTATAGACAATGAGGTGAAGGGGACACTTTTATGCAGAATATATTTCAACAGCCTGAACAGTACTGTTAACATTATTATACCTTGAACTTTCTGTAGCAAAAATGTCATTAATATTCCAATGTGGAGAGAGGTTTCTGCGTCCCAAGCAACCTGATCACTTCTCAGCTGAGCTCATTCTTTTGGACTTAATGAAGGCCATGCCATGTGTTCTCATGTGAGTGTTTAAGGCCGCTTCCGTTTCGAACGTCTTTGCACACACTTTGCACCTCCTGTCCGATGCTGTGCTGTCAGATGATTCATCCTCATGATTGGGTTTGTTTTCTTGCTGATTATCCTCCCCAGACCCATTTTGTTTGGATACTGGCTGAGGCTCCTTCAGCTTATGTACAATGAAGAGATGTCTGGAGAGGGACACGTGAGACGTGTAGCAGAGTCCACATTCCCTGCACTGGTATGAAGAGCCATCAGATTTATGCTGAGGGATGTGTTCATGAAACTGGAGAAGATTTTCTGTGGTAAAGCCACAAACAGCACACTTGTGAACTTTAAAAACATTGATCTTTAGCTTCTTCAAAGGCTGAGTGATTGCACCTCGTGGAGGCCTGAACTCCAGGACAGGTTCTTCCAACTTGCGCTTTGGGCTAGGAACCTAAAGAGAAGCCAGAAATGGTACCTCATGTAAGCAGAAACACACAGTTCCTTTTGTTAACTATTTGTGACTTGCAAACTTCAATAACTTTCCCTTGGAAGATTTCAGTACAACTTTAATCAAAGTATTTAAAATAGTAAAAGCAAATCTATGTTGGACATGTTGGAAAACTGGGGGTTTTCTTCACTAGCAATTGCAAATAAAATCTGTTTTCTCAGTTCTGATAGAAAGACAGTACCTAACACACTAGAAACTGGAATAAACATTTCAGCCCCTTCAGGGCTGACCAAAGGTTAGGGCATGTTGTTAAATGCATTGTCCAAATGGCTCTTAAACCCTGACAGCCATGGGACATTGACATTCCTCCTGAGGAAGCCTGTTCTGGGTTTCACCACCCTCTCAGAAAAGAAATGCTTCCTAGTGTCCAGTCTGAACCTCCCCTGGCACAGCTCTGAACCATCCCCACATGTCCTTGTCCCTGGACCCCATGGAGATGAGCTCAGCACCTCGCTCTCCATGTCACTTGCTCAGGAAGCTGCAGAGAGCAATGAGCTCAGCCCTCAGCCTCCTCCTCTCCACAGGAGAGAACCTCTGAGTGCTCAGCCACTGCTCACAGGACATACCTGCCAGCCCTGTGCCCAGCTCTGCTGTCCTCTGCACACATCCTTGTCCAGTGCTGGGCCCAGAACCACACACAGAGCTCCAGGTGAGGCTGCAAACACTGTACTGTGTACTCTGGGAGATCCTGCTGCATTCCAATCATCAGACTGAAAGCAGTTTCACTGTAAAATTTCTATCAAATAAGCTCAAGGTTGGGTATTTGGAAGAAGGTCACTCCTATGTAATCTGTAGCCTTCTGACAGCTGCAGATTGGTTGCAGAGGATTTGAAAGGTGCTCTTAAAGCAAACTACTAAGGGGCAAGTTATATTTTTCATCATTCAATGATCACACCAAAAAGAAGGTCTTTCCAAAACCATGATCAAGTTCAAGCATGACCGAATTTGTTGCAGGAACCGTTGAGACACTATTTGGGTTCTACTTCACAGAAGATCAGACTTCAATGAGATCAAAATACCTGCACCTACTTAAAGATGCTGAACATATACCCACGAAAAATTAACTCTTGGTGACTGACTGCATCTTCTAAGAGATTACCTTTGTGTCTTCTTTTACTTCTCTTTCTTCCATATTGGCTGATTCAGTCATTTCTTTCACATCAGGGTCTTTAATGCCATGCATCAGCTGAATGTGCTTCTCCAGCATCAGCCGCTTGGTAAAAGTCCGTCTGGAATCTGGGCAGTGCCTGGAGAAACACCAAGCAGAGGCACACGTTCCCCTGGCATGCTGCACAAGTCACAGTCTTCTAAAGAGTATAAACAGGACTAGGAAATAAACCCAGAGCAGAGTACAAATCTACTGAAGATAGCAACCATGTTTCCCCAATCAGTTGCACAGCAAATGAGCGTAATTACAAAACAGAACCAGAAATGTGTTGGCCATTTGTATTCAGAGCAAATGAGAAGTTCTCTTAAGAGAATATCCAAAATGGTACAAGGTGTGAGTCAGAATAACACTTGGGAGCATCCGAGTTTGTTGCTTGGACCTCTGTGAACACCACCAACCCATACCTTCTACAGGCACTTTCCCAAGCTCTCACTGACTTACATTTTGTAGGGAAAGCAACCACCTTGAATGTACCTCCAAATAACACTTAATTCTCCATTCAAATCCAAGTATCTTATCTCCTCGGAACTGGCAATTCAATTCCTGGTCAGCTCCCTTTCCAAACTCAAACTAACCAGCAGAAGAGAGTTGTCTTTCACAAGCTGTGCTTTGCTCTCAGCCACAGGCAATGGCTGCTGCTGGCAGCTTGCTTCTCAGAACCTCAACCTTGGTTCCACTGCATGCAAATACACACAAAACTGTGAATGAAGAGATGCTACAAAAAGTTTGTTTTTTAGGTCTTATCATCTCTCCAAACACTTAAAGGTCACTGAGGACTTTTAGACATTGCACACTGTTTTATATATGAGAAAAACACTACAAATACTGGCTTCTGAAGATCAGAAGAGTGGGCTGTGTATTTGAGAGACTACAGAAAACTAAGTCTGTCACTGGTGACCTATCAGCCATGCAAACTCCTAGCTCAGTGAAGGTTCAGATTTGCCTGTCCAAGGCCCTGAGAGACAGCAGACTATGGACATGCATTCTCAGGAGCCTGCTCTGTTTTGTGGATGCAGGACAGCCTAAATAACGTGGCCTGTCTAGGTATCTAAATGACTGATTCATTTGAGTGAATGAGACACTGGCTTTTACAGAATCAAGAACAGAAATTCAACTAGCACCATTTTCTGTCGGTTTATACTCTATTCCCAAACAAATAAAAAGCAGAACTTACGAGCATGTATAAACCTTCCTGATGCCTTTGTGCTTGATACGATTGTGCCGGCACAAGCTGTGGGAGGAGCTGAAGGATTTATCACATTGCCGACAGGGATGCTTCTTCATTTGCTTGGAGAAGGGAAAGGGAAAAATAAGACTAATTAGAAAAGCTCAGTAAAAGTAGTGCACGTGTCAAAGAAACATCACTCACCAGGGTTTGGTATTGTATCTTCAAGTACACACCACTCCTAAAGCAACACTGCAGCAGCCTGCAGAGGTGATGTCACTACTGAAAATTATCATTTACTGAGAAGTGTGGGGTGAATGGTGAAGGTTTGTACAGGAGAAAAAGCAATGTCTGGAATGGCTAAAGGAGTAACAGCTGTTACAGGGAGATGAGAGACCTTTTGCTCTCCAGACCAAGTCAGATGCAATGTGAGGGGAAGGGAAGAAAAGCAGTTCTGAAAGGTGATTCATGTGAATGTGAGGCAGCCCATCAGAAACATGATATGGTAATTTTACTGGGGCTAGGCAACACAATGCTGTTAGAGGAGCAGTCCTGTTCAACCTAGACTTCCTTGCTGCAGTTAAAGGCCAATTAAAACAAAAGGAAATGCATTGTTAAAGGTGAAATCCTGACAGTGTACACACAGTGCATACTCATTTCTGCATCAATACATTTGCAGTAGGTTTACGACTGCAATGCTCTTGCAGAGCACCAAGGCACTGCCTGGGGTAACCATCACACCACACTCCTCCTAAGTTTGTTGGGAAGATCCCAGATAGGGACCCAAACAGGATTTTGGATGCATTAATATCTGCAATGGCAGCCAAAACAAAAGAACTGAAGCATCAGTTCTGTAAACAGGGGCAGCATGACTTGTTGTACAGCATCTTGTCTTCATGGGAAGAAAGAGGATGTTCAATTAGATGCACAGCAAGCTGGAAATGGCACAGCAATTCCTGCTTAGAAAACATCTGTCCTTTCACAGAAATACACACACGAGTCCCCAGGGAGCTCAGCATCTGTCTACCTGGCTAAGCACAGGCATACCCAATCCAGTTTCAAGCCAAGAGTTGTATGGACTTGCTAGAATCACCTTTTGTCTGGGCTAAGAATATTATTATTCTTTGAAGAAAACCCAGCACCTTTAAGATCATGCAGAGTCACACCAAGGTGGCTACAAGCTTTTCCTACACTACAGCTGTATGACATTTCCCAGTAAGGAATGTAGCAAGGACATGGAGCTGTACCTTTATTTGTTTAGGCCAATGTCTCACTGCAACCACGATCTATTTCACAAGAAGGACTGTTCTAGAGCTAACACTGCACATTTATTAAACACCAGAGAGAGAAAAATACACACTTAAACCTGCAATTTAGATAGGAGTGTGTGTCACTAACCTCCTTTCACATGCTGTAGATGTGATCAGACTGGCTATCATTCTGCAGCTCCCTCTGAAGTGACAGCTCCACAGGGAGGTTTTGTGGCTTTGTCTTTAAGAACTGCATCAATGCAAAATGCATCTGGTCTTACAATCGTTTCTCTTTGCTGGCAAAAGCACCTGGGAGTTTGGACTAAGAGGCCAAACAGAGTGGACCAACAGCTCCCATGCTGCTATGGAGACTGATTTTGACAGAAAACAAACCTAGGATTGCCTGAGTGTTACAGGACCAGAAAGAGTGGCAATCCTTTGGCTTTGTGTGTTTAGTTCCAAGGGGGATAGGCAGGGTAGCTACAGGACTCTCTACAGCAGGAAGGTTGAAAGAATGGAGTGGGGGTTACTGAAGGCAAGGAGAAACACAGAAACAGTCTCCTGTCAGCCAGGCTTGGGTGTTATTTGCTTGAAGTTGTCATAAGAAAATTAGAGATGACACTCAGCAGCCTGGCATTTTCAGTTTTTCCATAATATGTTTATAAAGAGAATAAAATCATTTGCACAACAGCTTTAGAGATAAGCACTGCCATTTGAAGGCTCACAGAAACCTCTGGAAACAGGCCATCATTTATTATTGTGCATTAGCATCCTGAACACTAGAGATTCTCACTCAGGATGATTCTTCTCCACTCAGAGAGAATGAGTCTGTTCCTCTGCTCTCTTTCTGCAGGGCAGCACAGTACATTAGCTCATGTTAATCAGTTAGAAGAATCAGATCACTAGCACGTGGTGAAGGACAGGACTGCTGTGTGTCAGCATCAGGCTGCAGCTTGCCACAGTCAGTCCCAAATGCAGCTCAGAAGGGTCCACCCAAGGATCACTTTCCCCATTGCCTACCCGCTGGTCTCCTCAGTTTCATCTGCTTGGAGTACCAGATGCAGCAAGGACATGGAGCTGTCTTACAGCTGACTTGAGAACACAGCACTGCCATACTTCACTTTCAGCCCATTTGAAGTAAGCTATCTCAAATCCAGCTGCTTTGAGTACAAAGTTCTGTTTGTTCAGCTCAGCTGACGTGTTGGCTGAACCTACAAGTTTAAGATTAGAGCAGTGGCTTGACCCTCGAGTGAGTCTACTGTTATCATTAAATGGTGTTTGGCACTCACTGGAGCAACAACACAAGACTCCATTCCCAGAGTCTAACAGTTAATGAATTTTCCAAAGAGAGAGGGAACTGAGAAGGCACAAAGGAAGGAATGAGAACCTGGATCAGATTAGGTGACTTGGACGAAACACTGGAACATCTTTGACTCTTCCCATCTTGAAGACATTTTGGCACTGAAGAAGCCTACAATGAAGTAAGAGTGTGTGGATTTTCTCAGTAGAAGTATACAGAATATAACACAAACTAAGCAGCCAAAGAGTGAAAGGTGAAATAGATATAAGAAGAGAGAAGAGTTAACAACAGAATTTGAAGGTGTTATTTGCAAAAACACAATTGAATTTGGAAAAAAAAAACAACCCAACCTTCATATTTCAGGTTTAATTAACTTCTTGGTAATTGAGTATTATTCACTTACCTTTCCATGTTCTTTCCTCATGTGAGAGATGTAGACATCTCTCTGAGTGAAGAGCCTGTCACATTCCCAACATGTCCAGCCAGGATTAGCAACTTTCTTAGGCTCTGCTTTCTTTATGGGAGAAGGAGATTTCTTCTCCAGCCTCTCTGTTCCATTGACAGATTTTGTGTCCTCTTTGTTGTGACTGGCTGAGTTCTGAGTTGTGGGTTTAGTACTGAGAGGCAGATTTATCCCGAGGTTTGGTGGTCCCTCAACACTTTTCAAAGTTCCATGCATAGACTAGAAAAAAGAGGAAAAAAAAAGGTACCAAACTAATGTAGATGCAGACACTTGTATCAAGACAATGCAGAGACTTGTGAATCAAAAGTCTGCATCTACTATTTGTCATACAATTATCAGACCACATTCTGAACTTAAACAAAGGTGATTAAGTAAAGGCAAGGCCTGGCATAAAGAGACACTTGCCCACAGCACTAACAGACACACCATCTGTAGCTGAAGAGAAGTCTGCAGTGGCTAGAGATTTTCAGGAAACAAAACAAAAAAGAGAGAGACTTTGTAGGTTAAATTTAAATTGCTGTTCAATAGGAAGAAAAAAGGACTCAGGAAGTACTTTATGTTAATTTCTTGCTTTACTTACCTAATGTATTAGTTGAGCATCCTCATGTCAAACTACATGACTACAGAGTTCCAGGAAGGGAAGGTTTTTACTGACAAGAAAAGGCAACTCTGGAAAGATCAGGCAACTCGACCACTTAGGACATATTAGTATTTTCTGCTGAGGCTAAGTTAAGCCCTGCCTTACTGCACACTCAGGTTATCAGCACACTAACTTAGGGCTACACTGCTAACAGTCCCCAACAGCAAAGGTGTGCAGGGCTGACAGGGTCCCCAAGAGCAGGGGACAGCTCAGAGCTGCCTCACAAGCTGTTCCCAATCCTGGCAATGCTTCCTCACTCATGTGTCTAAGGAAACAATCAGTAAGAAGGGAAGAACTCTTCCATCTCCTCCTTCCCCAGTTTCTGGAGACAGTGTGATGTGCTAGTGTGATCCCTAAGCCTTCCAAAAAGCTGACTAGATCAGGAAGACCTGGACTTGAGCTGTGTGTCTGAGTCTTGTGTATGGACATGGACACAGCAGGAACAGGTCAGCAGGGAATAGGAACCTGATACTCCAGTGTAACACTGCAGTAGCAATGCCTCTTGTGAACCCTGTGCCTCTTGGGACTACCCACTGGTCCTGACCTGCAGAACATGTTCTACTGAACAACTCGCCACAGAAAAGCCAGGGACAAAAAATCCTGAAATGTTGCTTAGAAGTAAAGCAGAGAGGTCCAGCTGTAAGAACAAGCTGAGCTGTGGAGTAAAGGAGCTGCTGCCACTGCAGCAGGACAAGCAGCAGCATGCTGTAGGAAGGCTGTTCCTCTATGTTCACCTGGAGATTCCATCACACCTTCACCTGTCAGCATCTAAAATGCCAGTGCTCAACTTTCTACATCTCTTCAAATACTTGAACTGTCATGTCTTGTTTGGAAATCAACATTAAAGCATCATCATGTGGAGTCACAGTGAACACAGGACATGTTCCCAGTGCAACTGGGAGCCTTACACCTCCAGCCCAGACCCTCCCCACCTGTTCTCACTGCTGTTAGACACCTTCTTGTTGTGAGCCCTTCAAGGAAAACTGGCCAACAAGACACATTCACATGTGCAGGAATAATTCTAGGCTGCATTTTGTAGCTTTAAATAGCCTCCTCCTGAGCTTCTTTCCAACCCTTTCTGTTCTCTTTTCAGCCAGGTGTTCTCTGCCTTGATGGCTGATGTCTAGCCATACCAAACCATCACCATTTTGGGGCAGGTGGGCTGAGCTCTGCCCTGGTCTGGCTCTTGTCCTCTTCCCAAGTCCTTTTCTGTTTTTAGCTATACTGAAGTCCAGTGTATGCTTTCCTGCTGCCATCCCTACTACTGTGCACACATCCTAAATGTAACAGCACCAGCAATTCTGAATAAAAGCAGTAATACTGTTACTGCACATCCTAATCCCCCAGTTCTGTTCTCAAAGACGTGTGAATCATTTATAGTAAAACATGCTAAAAAACCACTGGTGACAAGTACAAATACTGGCATAGAACACTGAAGTGAACAGAGTCAAACCCTGCCCAAACTTAAAGTGTCTGAGAGTAACTTTATAATGAGAATTTATAGCCCTAATTTATGGACAAATAGCTTCTGGTCCCAGCTACCACCAGAGCATGCTCCTGAGGTATTTGTCTGCAGATATAACAATACTTTTACAGTAACACTTGAGGCAAGAAAAACTAATTACATAAATAAAACACTGCAATATATGGAGTTTGCCTATTTAGTTAAAAAAAAAGAGCAGCAATGTAAGTAGATCAAAGGAAACAGAAAACAGGACTCTGCATTGCTGCATGAGAGGAGCATTTCAGATCTCTGGCACAAACCTAAGATGATTCTTACAGTAAACATGAACTAGTTCAGAAACAGAAAACACCCACTCCTTATCCTAGGTCAGCCCTTCCCTATCTGCCCCTCGAGTTCAGCACTGGATTTAAGAGACCAACTGTTTTTTTCAGGACTGGTGATCTTGTTTTCAACACAACAACTGAGATTTCTGAGGTTACAAATGCCACAGTTGGGACTAAATGCAAACTGATGGCTTTGGCAGACAAGAGAGATGCCTGGCTAACAAACTACAGCCAGGGGACTGCTGAGTCTTCACAACATGGTTTGCAGGGGTGGCAGTAAATCTCCTTCAGTTATAAGGCTATTTATGAGCAAATCCACTTCAAAGCATGCCTGTGCTCATGCTCATAAGTGAACACACACAGCAACAACCTCTACACCTATTCAAGAAACACCCTGCTTCTTACCAGTGAACGCTGAGCACCAAAGGTTTGCTTTTATAGTGTACTCAGCATTCTCAACTCCTAACCACTGAGATAACACCCAGAACACTGCAAAGAAGGCTCCACACTGACTAGGCCTGGACTAACTCCACTAACATCACTGTTCTGATCAAGTGACCTGCTGAATGCAGAGCACTGAGACATTCCCAAGTGTGCCAAAACTGACATTGCCACAGAAAAACGGAGTTAGTGATTACATCAGAGAGATGCTGAGGACCACAGCAAACACAACATTTTAACATTAGAGAACATGATTCACAGATGACTCCCCTGGGATGTTTAACACCTCTCTCTTTCAGCAGCCTTCTTGTTACTCTGTGCCTTTTTGCAGCATTTTCTCCCAGCATACATTGCATGACAAATGGTATCTATGAAGAAAACAAGAGAAGATGCCTACACACCTTGATATGATCCATCATAAGCTGTTTCTGTGCATATAGGAGAGAACAGTCTGGACACTTGAAAACAGACACCTTCTGGTTTTCAATGTGCTGATCAAAGTGGCGATAGAGCAAAGGTTGCAGAGTAAACACAGTGTCACACATAGAGCATTTATATATTATTCTAAAAACAGAAGTACAATAAACAATGTCAGTCATGGTGAGGATCTATTTGCAAGAATCATGATGTTAACTTTTTTCTCAGCAGAGACAAGATCTGACATCTTTAAGCAATCATTTCACACTGCCTGAAAAAAGTTCAACTAATTCTAAACATCCTCCAATTTTCAAAATATTGGGAGCAGTAAAAAAAAAAACAAACAACCAACAGAAAAAGTCATTAGAAATTGTAAACAAGAAGATAGATAACAACAGCATATGCAAGTTACATACATAACACCAACATCTGCTTAGGATACTCTGAGCTCCCAGTGTAAGTAAAGGATAATATACCTGTTTCAGGTTGCAAAGGCAATGTTTCTTATTCAGAGACTTATTGGTTCCATCATAATTGGCAATATACTTCAAGATAAATCTATTTTTAGCAAGCATGCACAGTTTTGAACCTCTTGAATGCCAAGTCTGGACTCTGTTAATGCTCTGAAGCTGAAACTTCATAGGATAGTGAAGTTTCAAGCAAAATATCAAGTAAATAATTACCTGGAATGAAATGCAAACTATACTGTGCTTGTTGGTTTTGCATATCTGTATGTTTGATTGTATTAAGAATGATTTCCCCAACCACTAGAAGTGATTGACAAGATTAACCATTCACACTGCAACCCTTCCATGTAGCTGTTTATAAACAGTAAACACCTCTACTCTTTCAGAAACATCAAACTTTTTTTTTATAACTTGGAAATTGAATGAAAGGAAATGACATATGAAAAGAAAGTAACAAAAAAATTTGCCATAGACCATCAGATGAGAGAGAAATCTAATCCCTTAGCCATCAGTGGGGTTAGTGTCCAGAAAGAGTTCAGCTACAATAAAAGAAACTCAACAGCAGGTGCTGAGTGCAGTGACAGGCATGTCCTCTGCCACAGCAGACTTCCCAATCCCAACTGCAGGTTGATCTCTCTCCAAACGAATGACTTTCCATTAAAAAAACCCCAAACCAACAAACCCTGCTTCCTAGAACACTGACTCTTCTCATATCAATGTTCCAAGCCCTTTCTGCATCTCTCTAAGCAATTACCACCAACAGTAAGTCACTCAAGAGCTCTGAAGATCACTTTGCACTGCTCTGGGATGACAAGAACAGGGACACTGCTTCAATGTCCAAGCTATTCAGTGAGTCCATGCATTTGAAATAAGGAAAAATGGTACCCTTACTCACATCCAGTGTGAAAAATACTGTAGTTGTGGTATAAGAAGTGGTCCCAGTTTCTCACATAGGCTAAGATAAAGGGATTATTTACACAGCATCCTCTGGTGAGCTGCACGCTGTTGTACTGCTCTCTGCATGGGAGGACATCCTCTGCACAGGCACAGCAGAACACACCTGCCACTTCACCCAGTGAGCATGGAGCACTTGGGAAGGGGAGCCCTCTCCCCACCCTCTGATCCTCCACATCACTGTCCACAAAAGCTTCTTAAACATTCATCAAAACAAGTACTCAGTTGGTCCCATTATGACTGATCTATGCCCCTTCAGAATCCTAATTTCTTGGATAATTCCCACATGAAAGGTGTTCAAAGAGCTTGCCAGAAACAGGAGATGCTTCTTGATAATAATTGGTAAGAAGGAAATCCCAGGTTCCTAAAATGCAGTCTCACCTCCTATACCTCACTCACAGCAACATAAACCCACCTGTCTTCCCAAGAGTGTTAACTGAGATCCTAAGAGACAACTTGTGGGGATACCAGCCCAGCAGGCCAGCTGAGCTGAGCACTGACAGAGAGAGGGAGAAGGTGAACCCTCTCCAGGCACAGTGCTATCACAGGTGGCTCTGTGGGATAATGTCTAAGGATTCACTATGGAAGGAATCAGATCCCTTGGTCACAGCACACACAGCTACTGAGCATCTAAGCACATGCCACCACCTTGGTCCCATCCCAGCAGAGCAGCTAGACTGAACTGAAAGCAGTGACTTTACTGTCCTTGTTGCAGTGCTGTAGCATCACAAGCTAGAGAGATGGTACTAACCACACACAATCCCTAATCCTGGGGCACCAAGTGTTCCTCTTCTGTCTCTCATATCCTGCCTCTGGTAACAGTCTTACATCTCCACCAGCAACTTTGTCCATGTAAGTCAGGAAGCATCAAGCCTGATTACTCAGCAGACAAACAAGCTGAGACATGAGACTGCATCACAGCTTCTCCCTGAGTTCAGTTCCCTCTTCTTCTTGGGTGCCCATACAGTATCTACACACATTGATAAGGTTCTCCTGAGCTTTCTCCTCCCCAGGCTAAACAGTTCCAGCTCCCCTAGCCTCTCTTCACAGGAGAGATGCTCCAGTCCCTTATTTGTCTTAGTGTCCTTTTGCTGGACTTGCTACAGGGCAATAGTGCAGTACAGATCCATAATCTGGATTGAGAAACAAGACATTCTCCAATGTGCAAAAAGAGATTAGCCATAAAAAAATATCTTAGAGCTGTTCCTATGAACTTACACTGTTGACTGAAACCAAGAAATTCACATGTAAGCTTTGATTTCCCCCAAGAACCATGCAGCACCTTAGGTATGCTACAGGACAGAGCTGCACAGCTGAGAGACAAAACAGGCATCCACTTCTCTGCATCATCTCCTTTCATCCCACTGAGAATCACTGCACATGCACTTCGTTTCTGATACACCAGCCAGCATGTATGTGAGCAGCAGTGCTGCTGTGAAACAGCCACTGCTAGTGGAACTGCTCCTCCCCCAGTTCCAGGCAATGCCAGAGGCACAAGGCCTTTCACCCAGACAGCTCCACTCCTGCACACGGGAGTGCTCTGCTCAGCTGCACTCAGTGCTGCTCAGGCCACACCTGGACCCCTCTCTCCACTTCTGGTCCCTATAACACATGAGAGAGCTGGACAGATTGGAGGGGGTCCAAGGAGGGCCACGAAGAAGAGGAGGGGCTGGAGAACCTGCCCTCTGAGGAAAGACTGATGGAGTTGAGCCTCTTCAACCTGGAGACGGCTCAGGGAAAATTCATCACGGTGCCTCAGTACTTAAAGGCTGACTACAAAGAGGACAGAAAGTCTCTTTTTACAAGGAGCCACATGAAGAAGACAAGGGCAATGGGTACAGGTTGTACCAGGAGAGCTTTCATTTCCTATAAGACAGACAATTTTTACAGAGAACAATCACTGACAGAACAATCTCCGCAGGGACGGAGCGAGGTCACCATGGCCAGAGGCTTCAACATGTGGCTGCACAGGGTGCCAGGGAATCTCAGCTCAGCTCCCTTTCCCATGAAAGGCTGGACCTGATCATCTCTCAAGGTCCCTTCCAACTTGGGCTGCTCTGTAACTTTAACAAAGAACATTACAGCAGATAAAGCAGAATCAGAGCAATGACACAAACATCTGATGTCAGCTTGACCAAGATATTTGATAAAGAGCCTCAGAAACCAACTAATTTGAACAGTTAAACAAACTCCTTTTTAGACTGCTCCTAAGTAGCAGAAATGCATGTAGTTAATTGGAGGAAAACCACAGGACTTGATGGCTTGAAACAGACCTTAGAAATGGTGAAGCAGCAGTCAACACAATCCTCTTGAGTGCTGGTGGCCACACCATCCTAGCTACAGGTGCTTGTGGAATGGAAGCCAAGAACTCCAAACACTGCCATGACTGGGAAAATCCTACTAGGCACTGCATGCATTTCAGACAGCACCTCAATGGCAGCTGGCAAATCTCTTAGGAGGAACACTCAACTATGGACTCTGTGGTTTATTACAATACAACAGTACTTTGCAAAAGGGAATTTTGTCTTTTTATAATTAAAGTAAATAGAATCTATATAAAAAGTAATGCAAAATACTTGATTTATGAAGTTGATCAGAAACAGCACAGCAGATCCAAGCACAATTCCATACTTTCTGTATGTGAAGTATTTCACACACATGGTGATCTTAATTTTTCGGTTTTTCTCTGATGAAAATGATGGGAATTTGAAGATTTAGATGAAATGCTGGCATTTCAAAGCCTCTCACTGAAGAGGCTTTGAATTAAAACAAGGTATCATTTGCACTGGGTGGAAAGGTCTAAATTTGGTGTCATTTTACTTTAATGTAGGATTGAACACCCTAAAGAATAAAACTTGTGCTACAATGTTAGAAGAAACAGTGGCAAAGGAAGTTCTTCTGAAATCTGGTTATTACACTACATGGCAGCTTTGATCTCTCATCTGCTTTCCATTTTCTTGGGTGTGCTCTGCAGAGCCCAGAGAAACAACCTGGGGTTAAACACTTGACCATGTCCTCTCGGCACTGCACTCGCACCAGCAGAGGAGGAAGAAGACAGAAGGAGAAGGTCTGCCATGAGAAGGCATCAGGCTAAGACTGATGAGATCTGAAGCCTGACTCTCACAGGCATCAGCACCCACAGCTCCCACTGGCTTCAGTGGAGACCTTGGATGTTCCACTCTTTAAAAGAAAGACTCTGAAGCCGAGCTCCTAACTGTGACCTGTGTTGGCACCCTCAGTAAAGCACCATCTTATCTAGCTACAGAATGGAATCAGTTCTGCCTTAATCCAGAAAAAAAGAGATTATGTACTGGAAAAAAGCTTACATAAACAGCTCCATAAATGTGACTGCTTTGACTGGATAGGCAAGGCTGCAGGAGGTTTAAAGGCTGGCACCTCTCATTTAATAACACACTGGAATTGCTCTCTTTGAGGTATGACTGGCGTAGTGAAGTGATAACCTAGCTCACCACCTCCCAAACCCAGAGCCTGCGTGAGGAAAAACCTAGGAGACAGAAAGAGGAGAACAGATCCTGCAGGAGAAGCATCACCTGACAGGCCTGACCTGGAGAACAGGATACCACAGGCAGCTGCAGACCATGAGGACTGGCCAAGGTCAGCCCAGAGACAACTGCCACCTCTGACAGCACCTGTGCCAAGCACACACCCTGACCCCTCTGGCAGACATCGCTCCAAACACACCCAGACAACTGTCTGTGAGCATGACAGAGGGCAAGAACGAAAATCAAAGCAAATCCAATCACTTCCTAAATGACTCTCTCCTGCCTTTTCAACTGGATGTGGTGGAAATCACTGCACGAGCCCTGCTGGGTCTGAGCAATTCCTTCTGGAATCACATTATTGTAATTCACAGTAGGAATGTAGATGAGCTAAGCAGATTCAAGAGTCAGAAGGAGGAACACACTATCTGCCTGTCTGACTCACTTGGGGAATGACTGTGCTACCCTCTCCCAGTGCACAGTGTTTACTAGTGCAGCTATTGCTAGCTTAGTGCAAGTGTAACCTCTGCCCAATAAACTGACAGCTAAAAGCTCATGAAAACATGACAGGTTACCCACAGGATGACAAACTGCTGCTTTTGCAGCAGAGGTAACAGACAGAATGCAATTTCATAGGTTAGTAACATGCAGGCAAGTGCAAGAGAAGATTGATTGTGCTTACTTTGGTTCTCCTATCTTGATACCCGGGTGCTGCGTGTAGGCATGGGAGTGTGTGCTGGGAGCAGATTTAAATGCCATGGGACAGATAGGACACTTGTAAAAGACTTCACAGTGACAACCTTGGATATGAGACTTGAGTGCCGCCACGTCAGAGTACACAACATTGCAATGCAGGCAGCTGCAAAGAGAGGGAGAAGAGTCAGGTCAGCCCCAGGCCAGCACTGAGGGAAAGCCAATCAACAACCATTGTCAAGCAAGTGGGAAAGGTAAACATGGATACAAAACTGGATAGAACGGTGTCATTCTGTCCATTTGAACAACCCAGTAAGAATCAACATCAACAGAGATTTACGTATCAGTAAGTAAGGAAAAAGGAATTTCCCAAATTTGATTTGAAAATCTAGGAGCTATGAAGTCAGAAGGTGTCTTTAGGGCATTACAACAACACAGACAGAGGGGTCAACAGAGGAATAGTCTATTGATTGTCAAAGGAATCCTTCAAATCTCTGCAAAATGGCAGGAAAATTTGCAGGCTGTGTTTTTATCACATGCAGTGGATTGCACAAGGTATGCCAGAGCAATTTAGGAACTACCACCAACATGGAAAACACTGGCACTATTCCTCCTCTTTAGATTGCATGAAGACATACTGGCAATGATTTTCTGCACAAGGAATCAAATCAGCACTTGGATTTACAGAACAAGAAAGAGTAATTTACACTCAGAGCAGCTAACCCAAATCTCTACAATCAGAGCAATTCATCAGATTGGAATTCTGAAAAGATTTTTCAAAAACATACTTCTGCTGTGTCGAAAATGTGTGACCTTCCCGCCTCTATTCTAGAATGAAATGGTTTAAAAGTGGAGTTAGTGTTAGAACACAAGGCTTCTTACACACAGTGGTCCCTCTGAGTGCCACACACACCCATCACAAAATGCTACCAAGGAAGCCCAAGGACATTCTGCAATAAGCAAGCACAAAATAACCTGCCAGGGGAACAAATTTTGCAATTTAAATAGAGAAGGCCTCTACCTTTCCAAGATTTTAATTTTGGCATCTATCATGGTAGTGTAATTGTTGTCATAAATGTCAAATTGGGGTTTGATACAGTTTAAATGCCCTGATGACAGCCATAAAGCAGGAAATACTGTTACACACATTGCATTCAGGAATCCCCTTTTCCTTTTAAAATGGATCACTTTGGACTTTTATGGGAAGTTATTCTTTCTTTTCTGAGCACTTCACTTCCATTCTCAATGCTACTAACAGAGTTTGTATCTCTCTAGTCTCTGCTTACCAATCCATTTTACAAAGGAAATGGTCATTGTCTTGTTTGAGTCTGTTAAGATCTCTGCCTGCACACAGAGGAACATTTCACAGGGATAAAAAGCATGATCCTCTTGTTAACAGATCTACTTCTAAGGTGTCACCTCAAGGGAGCTGGGTTGTGTTTCTTCTCCTCATCCCATCCTGTTTGCACTTTATTCTCTAGTGATGTGACATCAGAAATGATCCTCAACATCCACCACTTTATGTTAAAACAGTTCTTAACGACCAAGTCCTCCTCTCTTGGACTGCTAGAACACTTGTGTTTCCAGCTTTGAGGGCTGCAAGCAAACCTAGGGTTGGAATGTTCAGCTGCTGTAGTTGAGACAAGTGGCCTGAATGGCTGACAGCAAGCTGAACTCCCTCCCAGACATCCTCTGGCAAGGCAAGACAGGCCATGCTGTTCCTCCAGCAAAGGTGCCATGGGGATAAGGAGATGCTGAGCAGTTTAAGAAGGAAGGCACTCACCTTCCCAGTCATTGCTTTTCTGTGCCTACGTATTTTTGGTTTAGTCTCAGCATATACCATCTATTCTGGCTTAGTGTGACATGTTTATGATACATCTTGAAAAGCTCAATAACTTCTCCTTTTTGATTGACTGTGAAGGATTTAGGAGCCTTCTGGTGCAGTGGTGCAGGCCAGGAGTGTGCAGATGACTCTGTACAAAGGTGACACAGGATGGGACAGACTACTGCTTGGGAGAAAGGAAACACAGAGAGCTGAGAGTCGTCTCAGGCCATGGACTCACTCTGGAAGCAGGTTTGCCAGAGCAGCTAGCTTGATGCCATAAAAAAACCTTTCTTCCCTTAGTGGAAAACTTCACAGCTATCCTAGTCCATGAACTTGTGGCACCTTCAGGGGGAAGAAGTAGCCTACTGGTAAGGTTTCAATTCACCCTTCTGCAGTGTGACAGGAGGAAGTGGGAGTGTTTTCGGAGTGCTGAGCAAAGGTCAGCTGTACAGACTGCTTTTCTGATCTCTTGCTGTGCTGCCTGCCATCCAGTGCTAGCAGAATTCCAAGATAAAACACCTTTTCAAGCCTTTCAAAACTCGACATTTCCATGCTAATAGAAGGGAAAATGAAGAGTAACACAGAATAACCAAGAGACCAGGCTGTTTGAATGAGAAAGGTAATTTTCAAGCAATGTATCCTCAACTCCCCACAGAAAAGGGAGCAAGCAGACAGGTGCAGTGTGCCCCTCAGTATCTCAACAATAAATCCTGGCAGTAAATACTGAAAATTACTGTTCTACCAGAGAGAATAATTCAAAATTCAGTGCTCTGAAAGAACTTAAAAGGTCTTTTCAGGACCCTGCAACTAAGAAAATACATCTGAGTGCTCTAGAGCTTACAAAGTGTGAATCCCTGAACCTGGCACTTTATGGCTGGATGAGGTTAGCTCATATTCTGATTTAGTAACACACAGAGGAGATGCCAAAACAAAGCAGAATCCTAATGTGGAATTTATTCCAAAACTTGTAAGACTAATAGCATTGTTGCCACGACAACCATCCACCATGATGCTGTACTCTACAAACAATGCTCATGAAAATGGACAATCACTTGGAAAAGCATCAAGGATACACAAATTGACAACAGAAGGAATCATTATACTGACCGAAACCCAACTCTTCGGGTATAATGCAGGCAGTTCTTAGTGACATGAGTCTGGAAGTGGACAGATCTGCAGATTGCTCCACATTCAGGACACGTGTATGGAGATTTATGCTGATGAATTCTCTGGTGTGATGCAAAACTGCACTGGTTAGGAAGCAGCATCTGGCAGATAGTGCATGTCTTCTAAAGGATAAACCAAAATACATGAAACAAAAGGTTTGGTTCAGCTATACACAACGTCTGCTGTCACACACTGTAATAGATCAAATCAAATGTTAGATGTTATGGCTGTGATGGGAACCAGAAGAAGGAGCCAGGTACTAAACACAGGCCCTACTGACAAACCTTGCTGGACACTGCTGGCAGATACTGGCAACCAGACAGGGTGTCATTCTGGGCTGTTCTGACACAACAATGCTCTTTCTTGTACCACTGACCATGGGTGATGCAGCTTGCTTCATACAGATTTTCCTCTGGTGCCTCACAAGATCACCTCAATAGTGCAAGGGGCCCAAGTACAACTTAACCAAACCTTAAGGGTTTAGTGCACTGCATAGAGTAAAAAAACCCCCACAAACCCACCAAATACACCATCCACAAACCCACCAAATACACCATCCACAAACCCACCAAATACACCATCCACAAACCCACCAAATACACCATCCACAAACCCACCAAATACACTATCTTCACTTTCCTTGCTCCTGATGAATTTTTATGGTAATATCCATAACCCCAACAAAATGGAGTATCACCAGGCAGAAAGTGCACAGATCATTTCAAAACATATTGCTCAGGCTAGAATACATCATCTGCATCACATCAACCTATTGTGCACCTGAGTAGAAAATAGAGATATACAGAATACTTACAAAGGTTTTCGGTGCAGGGCAATCTTTCTAAATGCACACATGACTTACTAAACTAATTCTTTTCTGGTATTTTGTTACATAAAAGTAAGTTTAGGAAATCTCCAACTGCATGTTGACTGTAAGCCAGGTCAGATACACTGAAATCCTTTGGCTGCTTTGTGCCACTATTAGGATGAAATGCAAAGGGCATAGCCCAGCTATAAACAGGCTTCACTTCTTCTCACAGTTGCTTTCCATCACTGGAGGGCACAAAGAGGTAAACCTCTGAAAATATTCCAGAAAATGTCTCATTTACAGCAATAGATCTCTAAAATCTTTGAAGCAGATAGCTGACATCCTCTATGGAGCTTTGCTTCTGTTTGACCACAGAAGCTGTTTCACTGACTCCAACAGAAACACTCAGCGACTCAAAGCCAAGCACAGACACAACTCTTGGGAGCTTGAACCCAACTTCATTTCTTAAGGCTTTGTAGGGCTTTTCAAATCATTATTTCTTCTGACTTGGGACGTACCAATCTCACCAGTGATTTATAAAGAGATTTAGGATCAAACCAAGACTCCTTCAAGACATGGGTGCTTTCTGGAGATGAGATTTGTGTGCTTTTAGAAATGTTTTATCTCTAAGAGTCTTGCAGATGTAGTGATGTATGCTTTGCAAGAATATAGAACAAAGCAAGAGCTTCAGAGCTACGTGATAAACTGTTTACCAATCTACACATGAAGAAATCTTGAAATAATCCCTTTCCTCATAACAAAGCACAAAAAGTCACCCCTTCTTCCAGTTTAGACTCTCCTCTGAAACTCTTCTACAAAACAGATCATATAATAGCAGAATCAAAGCTACCACTGTAGAAAAAGCAGTGTTACAAAGAGCTTTCACAGAAGCCTGACTTGCCAGTACTAGCAAATAAGCCAGTAAAACACAACCCCATTCTCATTTAATCAGCAGGAGACAGACACTAACTCCAAAGATGGAAGGAAAAAAACCTTTACAGTCAGGACCAAAAATAAATTTTTCCTAACAGAACACTTTTAATATCCAGGTCTAAAGTAACTAACTAACTGCCTCAGCACTGTGACAACATTACTGATTTTCTAAGAACGAGTGTATTATGATCTGTACAGCCCTTTTTTTACTCTTTCCCAAAATAGCTTAATCTAATTGCTTTTTTTCCAAATACTTTGATTCTTCTTTTAAGTAGAAAGGTTAACATGAAGCATCTTGTGGTTGCACAGAAGCAAGAGGTGTATCTCTTGGTATGGTTCACTCTGAATGTTTACTCAGTGGAGGGGGTGCCCTGATGCCTTTGAACACAATCTCCACCCAGAGTTCCAAACATCCTGACAACAGCAAGGTGGCAAAATACAAACCATTCAAACAGAGCAAGCTAAGCAAAGAAAACCTGCCCTTGCCCAAATTCCAGTTCAGCATTAGCACTACTAGCAGCCTAGAAGATCAGTAGGTAGCATGGACACTTGTGCTGCCCCTGTGCAGGGCTCTGCCTGAGGTCAGCTCTCTGCAGGGGTTCTCAGCTATCACCCTGATTAGAGTCCTTGTGACACAGGGACTCTGAAAATCTGTTCAGACACACATACACATACATTGACTTGAAGTGCCAAATATTTGTCCTCAGCTGACCCAACAGCAGTGGCCAGAACCACCACTCCTGCCTCCCGAACTGAGCAGGACTGATCGGAGATCTTTACTTGCTCTTCAGCTCAGGGGTAAAGGCGAAACCCTGACTAAGCAGCATTGTACTTGAAACGTTCTGACTACCTTTGCTTGGCTGCAGCCCTGCTCCGAACGCAGCCCCGCTCCGACGGCAGCCTCGCCGCTCCGAACGCATTTAAGTGTTAACACAACACTGGAGGATCTGGAGTGTTGTTATTCATCCAAGAGCAGAAACCCATGGGAGTTCTGCAGCCCTCCCAAAGCCTCTTGCTCACAGCACTCACTACACAAGGGAAGTGGGATGCTGCATCCCAACATCCCAAGCCTGTCTCCCTGACTCTGCAGCCAGCAGCCTGCAAGACTCCTCTGGAATGCCAGGGACCCAGACTGACAGCAAATGCCAATCATGCCACCTGTTAAGGCCACTGCTCTGCTATTTAGCTAAGTACAGCAAAATGTTTAACTGTAACCGATTACAGTAGAAGAAGAAGCTGCTGAAATTTGGCATGCTTGCTTACCATTTCCTTTTGGGCTTAAGGTGGCATGAACTTCCAGCTCTCTCATTCCAACCCACACCAAAATAAAACAGTTTGTGAAAAGCCTCACCTGCCTGGATTTACTCAAGAGTTTCAGGTGGAAAAAGAGGGCTAGAGGAAAAAACGGTGGAGATGGAAAATAAAGATACACAAGAGCTATGAGTATGAAGGGAAATGAGCTATGTAGTTTCCACAGGAGCTGTACACTTACATCTGTAAATAAGACAAACATTTATGTTAATTAGCCCAGGTTTACTACTTTTTGTTTCCCTCCCAGTAAGTAGATGAGGGTTTCATTCTGCCAGGAAACCTGACAGTGAGTGCTCCCACGCCCTTTAACAGCTAACATCTTTTAATTGCTAAGGCTGTTTTACTGTTCTTTATCTGAAAAGAAACATTCTACCTTCATAACAGGAGTTTAAGGAGGAAAAAAGTAACAGCTCCTCACAGCTTAGGCTCAGTGAATATAAATCAGCACAAAATTTCCAATTCAAGAACAATTAGGTGGGCACCAGAAAGAATACTAAGCTCCAAATAACAACTTTAATCCTATCATTTGTTTGCAAAAGCAAAACATTTACTTTTACTCTTTCTTCCTTCCCAAGCTAAAATACCAATCTAATCCAACTTTTCTGTTTTCTTCCCCCTGGAATAATGGTAGTTTTACAACAAAAAGCCAGTGCCAAGCACTAAGAAGGAAAACAAGAAGTCAAACCCAAGCTTTTCAAGGGGTAATATATAATGAACAAGTACCAAAAGGTTTCTTAGTCAATGCCTATACAGAGGTTTTGTTTTCTTCTTCTTGTTTTAAACTTGGAAACCCCCAGCCTACCAAGCAAGGACTAAGGCCTTGTTCATAAAACCAGCCTTAAGGAGGGCAAGTTTCCCCCAGGAGACACAGACAGGTTGACAGGTAGTAGGCTACACTGGCTGTTCTCTGCACCTTCATGAGCTCTCCTCCCTGAACAGCACTACCTGGGTACCATTCTTCTCTTCCCACCTACTTGCAGTTGTATGTTGACATGCTATCAAGATCTCAGTTGCTTTCCTGCAGTTAGTGACCACTGCAAGCAGGTATCTAACAGGACATGCCTCGAGAGCAAAGCCTGCAGCAACAGGGCACAAGCACCAGCAGAGGTAGCAGGAAAGGGCAAAAGATGTTTCTACACACCTGCTTACTTTACCTGCCCATACAAATGAAGGCTCCCACAGAAAGTGAGTACATCACCTTCTCATCTTTGTTCTCTGCCTCATCCTCCCACTCTATTCCCAATGTATTTGTCTGCCTGCCATCCACTAGTTTCATTCCTTGATTTTTTAGTCTCAAGAACAACAGATCTTCACAAGGACCACAGGATCTCACCACACCAACTTACACCTACTATAGGAAGACAGATCTAACACCAGTAAGCACCAGCAAAGCAGTTAGCTGAAAAACAATTACTGCCGATTAAGTTACTGAAGAGCTGGTGCAGCATCTACTCGTGGTCAGCCACTAGACACTGTTCATAATTGCAGCAAGATCTCTGGAGGGATTACATTCTGCAAACTTCTTTCTCAAAGAAAGCTGAAATAAACTTGTATCAGGCACATCTGCAGTACCTGACAGACCAAGATCCACTCACAGAGCATTTCCCTGTGAATCCAGACAACTTTAGCCATGCCTGCTAGCCAGTCAGTCAAGCAGGAACTGAGGCAGAGCCTCATAATCCATAGTCAAGATTATTGCCACATCCAGACCTCCTGACATGACTATCTGTAGTGGTGGGCACAGAGCTTCATGGACACAGAACAGCTCTTAGGTTCAGCAAATGGATGCTGACAGGAGCCTGCCTGCACTTCTAGGACTAGTGGATTTTGTCCTAACTGCAGCACTTCAAACCATTATCTGACACTTTGCTGGTCCTGAGGCATTCCTGCCTTGATCAGTCTGATTATGTTTGCAGCTTTTCAGCTTCCCTCATAGCAAAAAGCTGCAAGACCAGGCTCAACTGAATGCTTTGAAACACACCAGAATCCCTTTTAATTGGCACACCCCAACAGAAATCCAACTATGTGACTGAATTAGTGATCTTTGCTCTTACAGGATTATAAAATACATCGCACACTGATGAACATGAACTTTTATTGAAGGACTTCTTTCTTTCAGCTTAGGCCACATACATGAGTAAGGAATTTGAAATGGTTTGTAAGTTTAACTCAGTAGCAATCCTAAGAGGAAGGGAAAACCAACATGAATAAACAAATGGTCACACAGCAAGAAAGTCATGCTAGTGAGCACCACTTTTCACTGCTGTTTCAGACAGACCTGAAGGGAACAGCATGGGCATCCTTTCAGAGGGACCAGTGTGCCATTTACCCAGTGCCTGGAGTCCCTGCAGCTGAGAGGGATGCCTAGCTCACTTAGGGTGCTACCTGAAAATCATCAGAACTGCACAAATCAAGAATGAATCACTGAAAACTATCATTCAGATTGAATAGGTGGGCTGTTAATGAGGGTGCCAATTAAGTGGATTCCACAGGATACTCAAATTCCAAAGCACAGAAAGAATCATTAAAAACTCTTTTAGTAAAAATTTCAGTATAGTACTCAGCTGTAAGAAAGCCAATGCTAAATTTTAGCAGAAACATACAGTGTCAATTTCAGACTTCAGGCCTAAAATAATTCTAAGAAAACTTCTTTTCAAAATGTTGACATTCACTACGTAAGTTCTTGCAAGACTTTTTGTGGGTTTCCTTTATACTTTTAATCAGGCAAGTTCAGGTAATTAACAGCTAAACGAAAATAAAAACACATCCAAAGTCCCCTAGGCTTATAGATGAAACATTGGAATTGAAACATAGGATACTCTACTTGTCCACTTGTGTCTGCAGCCTGCTGGAAATGAGTTGCAAGAGATGTCTCATCTTGGAAAACTTCATTGCACTCCAAACACTTTAGACTATGCCTACAGAGTTTGGATGGATCTTCGTCCAGGGGCATGGCTGGAATGACAGGAGAACTTGCTGGGGCTGAGATCACTGTCCCAGTTATGCCAGACTGGATCTTTGTCACAGTATGTGTGCCAGCTCCCGCAGGGCTCGGAAGCATGGACGGAGCACTATTGCTGGAAGGAGATGCTATCATTTGATCTGCTGGGACTGGTTTTAAAATCAGGTGTGAACACTGCATCACAACTCCTTTCTCCTTGTGCCCACGAGCATGGGAAAGAAGACTGCACTTATTGTAGAAGACCAAGTTCTTTGTGCAGTGGTTACAAGTGACTTCGATGCGCACGCTCCTGCGGTCGTAGTGCTGGGTCAGGCTCTTCTCCAGAGCGAAGGAGTCGCCGCACTCCAGACACTTGTACCCGCGGCTCGGCAACGTTATTCCGGCGTTGGCAGGGGGACTAAGGTTTGGGATGTAAACTGGCACGGGATTGACACTGCTCAGCACCTTATTGAACGCTTCCACTACAGAACTTTGCAGAGAGGACACCACCTGGACTCGAGACACTTTCTTGGAAGGCTGTGAGGCTGCTGCAGAAATTATTGCCTGCTTGATTTGCTGCTGAGGTTTCGAGAGCACTTGGCGGAGTTCGGAGGTGGTTTGAGCACCTTGAGGCAGGAGATTAAGGTTGGCAAGATGGACTGTCTTTGGCACGAGTTTAGCGCTGGCCAGGCTGGACGCTGGCACCACAACAGTCTGCTGCTGTATGGCGTTGGCAGCTTTGATGATGGCACTGCTGGCACTCTGCACTGAAGCAGCAGAGATGACAGTGGCCTTCACTGTGGTGTTGTTAGCGAGCTTCAAGTTGATAACTTGGGAGCCTGCTGTTTTAACTGCTGAAACAGGGAGAAAAGCAGTAGCCACAGGTTTGATAGTGACCTGCTTGGGTGCAAGTTCTGCAGATGCAACTGCATTGGTGACAACTGTGGACTGGAGAGGAGCTCGAGGAGGAGAGGAAAGAACAGCAGCAGAAGTTGGCGAGGACAGGAGAGATGTCATGGAAGTCACCATGGAAGCAGTCTGCTCTGGCTTTTTGGCAGAGTCCAAGTCAACTTCTGGCAACACTCTAGTAACGGTTCTCTTGATCTCCCCAGAAGAAGTCTTGATGGTTTTGATGCGAACTTTTGGAATCGCTGGTGTTGAACCTGCAGGAGAAGATGGAGAGCCTTTGCTGCTGTTTTCACTTGATACACTCCGGGGACTGTCAGGTGGTTTGATAGATGGCTTTCTAGCACCATCAATGAGACTCTGAGATTCAGGTGATTTTTCAGTAGCCCGGGGACTTTCACTCATGTCTTTTGGTACTGGAGAAGACTCTCCTGAATTGGACTGTAAATCCTTACTGGTGTCTGTAGCTGCCTTTTTAGCACTCAGGGCTGCAATTGCAGCAATGCAGGAAGAAAGCTTTGCTGATGACTTTGCTTTGGACTGTGAAATGCTGGCAAGATTTGCTTCACTTTTTTCAGTACTGAGTTTTCCATCAAGTACTCTGTTTTCAAGAAGCTTCTCAGAATTGTCTTTTAGCAATTTGTCCTCTGTTTTTCGAGCTTTAAAAGGCTCGTAGACGCTCAGATTCATGGAGTTTGTCTCCATCTCTCGTTTAGCAGCTTTGTTTTTATCCATACTACTTGAAACCGGGATAACAGATTTAATCAGGTTGTCTCCTCCAAGTGCCTTTAGTTTGTCATACTCCTGCTGAGACACAGACCCTGCCAGGACATTTGCTCTGTAATTTGCACGCATCTCCTCTTTATCTGGGGGATCGTCCACCTCAATTTTTTCATCGTCATCGAATTCTTCAGCACTTGATATTGGGCTAAACTGGTTGAAAGCTGAGTCCTTCAGCGCAGGCTCAGAAGCAGGCCCATCATCCTTAAGTGCCTTCCCCTCATCTTTACTGTAACTCTCCAGAGCTGAGGATGTCAGGAAGCCATTGTGCAGCCCGTTGCCTGTGGAGTGGTGGCCATCCTTGTCCACTCCTTCGGAAGAATCAATGGTACGCACGTTCTTCACGATGACACTCACACCAACATCAGATGATGATGGGGCATGGGAATCTTCATCTGTGTGAGCACTTTGTTTTATGTGGCTCTCATGGTCATCGTGTCCAGATTCAATAGCTGCTTTTGGATCAACCATGTCTGGTATGTCAAAGGCTGCAAGAAGGTCATCAAAGTCTGGGGTCTTCATATCCCCCATGGTCATGTATCTGATTGGAAGCAGATCTGTAAAACAAGCAGAAAACAAGAATGTCACATACCAGTATTTTAAGCTCTAATAGCAGAGTCTTACACAAAATGTGCTTGTGTCTACACATGTCAAGCCAAAAGCTGTTATATCAACTCTCAAGTAGTATTTTCAGAAAGCAAACATTACAGAAGAGAGTTTCAGTGCAAATGTGCAGTCAAATTACTGCACAAGAGCTGTAGTAATCCACCAGCTTCACAGCCTGTACCTAGTCACTTCATGCTAGGCACACATTTCCTTCCTGCCCCTCTGCTGCATTCCCTTCCTCCCAAGTCTAGGTCTTCCTTGACATTTATATTATCAATCTGATGAGCCTTCTTGAAGATGGTAACAAATGTGTTTCTACTAACAGTTTAAGACTGTTGCACTGTCTCCTAGAAATTAAACTGCTTTATAAGAATTATGGAGTAAGCCTCTCCCAGTGCTCCCAAGTTTTCAGCAACTCTCATGAAAGATCTGCTGTATCTACACTACACCTGACAGCTGTCTCACCTACTTTAAAGATCTCCCGTAACAGAAATGCTACAGCCTCCAATGTAATTTATGCCAGTCATTCCCAATTTTCACTGATTGATGTTTCCTATTGCATGATGTGAATCATTCTGGGTGCAATGTGGATGAGCTCCCAGTGGTTCTATTCACCTGTCCTCTTTGCAACAGCACTTTACCCCGAGACCCTTCTCTCCCTTCACACCTCTCTTTAGGCTAACCAGCACCAGATCTTCAGGCTCTGCTTTCCCCTCACAGATAACATTTCCCAGATCCTGTTCTTTTTGTTCACCACTGGCCTCTACTGCTGGGTTTTCTTCCTTTCAGCTCCCAAACTGAGCAGGTAACTCAAAACTGAAACTTTACAAATGCCTTGTAAAAAGAAAAAAATCACTTCTAGATTTAAATCCCACTGTGGCATTTGCCTTTTCCCACAGACAGCTCAGCAATATGCAGAGGTGTGCAGGGGAATCCCTTGTAGAGAGCTACAGAAATCATTACAGGAAGCACAGACAGAGATTTTCTTTCTCTTCCATAACCATGTGCAGGAATGGTTCGTGGTGTTGTGACAGAGATGTTTTTAACATATTTTCACTGCTCAGTGATTACCAGGCCAAAGCTAGTACTCAGTGTGAAAAGCTACTTAACCAAGTAAGTGCCCATTTAGGAGGCATCCTGCTACCTACCACAGTAAATGCTCAGTATCAACGCCTGACTACTTTTGAGAAGCACATTGGTTATAATCTATACTTACCAGACATAAGATTGATCCATAATGCTGGTCATCCTGGTTTTATTGTGTGTTTGTTTAATTAGAATACTTTAAAATCCACTTATTCAAAAGCAAGTTTCTAGCCCTCATGCATTTAAACCAGTAATTGGGATAAAATGAGGACAAAGACTTAAGAGACCAGACTAGACAAGTAAGCAGCCCTGAACTGCAGTGTGCCCTCTGCCTGCAGGGCCACAGTTCCCAAGGCAGTTACCTAATAAATACAAAAACACACACACAGAGCATCAAACTTGGAAAGTTCTTCATTAAATGGAAAAGATGACGGAGACCAAGTTGTATCAAATCCATGTAAAACCACACAAAGCCTTAACTGACACAGCTTTTCCCCACTGGAGATACCCACTATTGGCACTCTGACTGTACATCTGTCCAGAGGTCTCTTTCTACATACACTCAAAAAGAACTAGGAAGTCTTCTGTTGTCAAACTTGCTCCAATTACTTACACTAGAGTTTAATTAACATTTAGCAGTAGCAATGAGATAAGTAAAGGCCCACTTACACAGTATTTCATCCGAGGATGTTTGAGAGCAAAACTGCATAGCAGAGCAGATACAGTTGACCTTTCTTGAGAAAGCTAGTTCCACTCATTCCAAAGCAGGACAATCTCTCCAGAGAACTCACGAGGCCTGCAGAGCTATGGTCATGCATAGCTCAGAGAGCACAATGCATCAAGGTGTGAGTGGCCTTCAAGTGCATGCAGAAGGAACAACTCCCTTGCTCCACCAGAGCATGAAGATGGAATGGTTTCTTCTTCATGCAGGTCCCAGAGTTACTGCTGCCCTCTTGAAAAATCTCTCCCATTCTCTAGACTTTTAAAGCAATCCAAGCTCCAAAAAGTAAGGAAAGTTGTTCCCTGGACATTTTACTCATCTCTTCCTCACTAATCTGGTATATCATTTTTAGGTCCAATATATAAACTGTGTTTCCACCCTGACTGCCAGGACTATGAAGTCTCATTCCTCTCTCTTCCCCCTCCCCCAGCTTTTCAGTAACTCCTTCGCTTAAGGATAAAATTCCTCCTTTTATCCAAGATCCAAATCAACTGACATCTTGGCTGCCAGACAAGCTGTTAGTCTATTCCTTCTCAGGGCCAACAACAATGCCTGTAAATACTTCAGAACAGGAAATGAGGCAATTTCCTGGTTCCCTGGGAAATCTTGACTTTCCAGGAACTGGAATTTCTTTGAGAACTGCTTTTCAAGTGCTGAGAGCAAAGGTCTGTGTCTCCAAAGAGACACACAGAGGTGTAAAAGCCTTGCCTCAGAGGGCTGCCATTAAGAGGATCTTCAGAACTGAACTGAGGAACAGTCCATGAGGCTTTTAATCACAGACATATTCCTCAGACTAAACAGACAAAAAAACACCTCAACAAACAACCTGCAAGACCCTCACCTCCTCAGACATCTCTGACTGAAACAGAATGATTTTCATTTCACTTTCTAAGTACTAGAAACAAAATAGAGCTCAAGGGGAGGGGAATGCTAACTTCAAGTATACCTTATGAAGAACGATGGTCAGATGACACAAGAACATCTCTAATTTTGTGGGTACTCATACAAAGAGTTCTTAGATCTACTAACTCTGTCTACATCCCTGTTGTGTTTTCAGATGACAGTCTCCCTTTGTAACATTCCTTTTCCTCCCTAGGGACCAGTTCCACCTCCTGCTGCTCCACCTGGCTGGCTGCTGAGGTTTAGCAGCTGGAGGCCAGGAAAAGCTTATCACTTCTGTGGCACCATTGCCAACCTTTAGCGTGCTACAATAATAACTTGAGAAAAGTTATTAATCAGCTTCTTTCAAAATTCAAGCATTACTTTGCTTACTGATTATTCAATGATAAAAGTAAGTAAAAAGCAGAACATTCTGGACGTGACCAACAGGAATTACACAGCTAGAGAGCCATGGAGCAGGGAGGCACAATGATCCTCCTGGACTCTGGGTTTTTTGATGGTGGGTGACAGGACTTCTGGGAAGATACCACAGAGTTTTAACAACTTCAGGTAGCAGACTTGAAATATACTTACTTCATGACTTGCATCAATCTCTCTGGTGCCAACATCCACCCCTATGTGTGCCTCAGGGTCTTACTGAAATGTAAGGTGCAAAATAAGCTCCAGAGGATAAACCAAGATTGTTTTGCTTGGTTCATCTTTCTTCAGAGCATGTGTGTGTGACTTCCCATATTCCTCTTTCTGTGGAAATGCACCTCCTGAAACAAGTCCTTCCTATGAACAGCAGGAAGGGCACAGCATGGCCTTTACTCAAAGCAGAGACTCTGACTGTTCCACTGCCTGTCTTTTCCTAGTTAGCCTTTTCACTCAGCTCATCTGATGAGCATGATCCAGTAAGCACTCACTTGGGTAATTACATCAAAACAAGAACCATGAGAACTCTCTGTGACAGTGCAAGAAGCAGGCAGGACAAGAATTTGGTGCTACACCCATGAGAAACAGGGAAGTACTTGTAAAGCTTTGCAGGCCTTCATGCCCTGACTCTTAAGATGGAAAGCCCAAGGATGTATCCAAAGCCTTTAAAAGGCTGATGTACAGAAAAAAGGGAAAACATCTGCAAGATGTAGTGCATCCTGGAGCTTCTGCCCCACTATCCCCTAGGGATTCCAAAGACCTTTCTGAAATACTGATTTCTCACAGCAACCAGGTGGATGTGAGGAAGGCTCAACTATGCAGTGATATAAACACGACAAATCATTCTGTTACAGTTAGACTGGTATAAATTCCTGGTTAGACACACTGTTGAGGAATAAAATTCTGATAATCCTGTATCATTACTTCATTTCCAAACACAAATAATGATGCCTAAATAATACCATGCTCATTCTGGAACAAAATGCCTACACAGGGAGCAATACTAGCCTACCCAGCATAAAAGTATATATATATTTTTAAGCATCTGTCTGTCTGTCTTGTTATGCCAAGCAATTTCATCAGGTAGAGAAGACTTAAGTGATTCAATCAGAATCATAGTAATATGCATCCTATCAATAGGCAAACATCAGCCTAATACACAGATTATGAGCAGTTCATTAGTTATTCAACATACATCAGTGATTATGTCTGACAGTTCTGATTATCTCCTGTGAAAGCTTAGTATCTGAAAGAAAGACAAAAGCAATATGCTAATTCAGCCACCAAACCTTCTCCAGGAAATGGAAACCACATCTCCCATCACAACTTGGTGTGGTTTGCAATCCTCAGCAGGCAAGTGGGATGCAAGAGGCCACTTGAACCACAGCAGCAATGTCTGCCACACTCACAGCTTCCTCTCCATTTATCTAAGGCTCCAGGACTTGCTGCTGCTGCAAACCTCAGATGCCTGCTTCCAGAAACACAACTTCCACAACAGGCAGCACTTGGATTTCTTAGGATAAAGGTCTCATTTGCTATCCATAGTATCAATGAGGTCCTGCCAGTTCTTCTGTAAACATCTCTGTGAAGTACGGGCTGTTTTACAGTTAGAATTTACACCAAGCAATCTGCTGTTAAAACCTGATATACCATGCCTACCTACCTTTAAAAACCAATGAACAAAATAAACAAAACACCAAAGGAAAACCCAATTTGTCTGCGTGCAAAAACCTCAATGAGGAAGAGAAATCTGAATTTGCATTTCTAAGAGATCACTCTACCAATTTCCTTCCTCCCTCTTCCCCTCCAAAAAGCTTCAGAGGATATTAGTCCAGGATTTCAAAGACTACGGTTTTTTTAGCTTTTCTTTATTACTCAACACAACAGCCTTGCTGCTGACAGTTTGAGAAGACTCTCATGACTGATTCTTCACTAGCCCAGAAAAGCTTCCAGCAGGTATTTGACAAGCTCAGAAGGGCTGAGGCTGAAAGCATCTCTGGAACTCTCTGCTCAGAGCAGGGTCAGCTCCAGCAGGACCCTCAGGATGCTGTCCAGTCATGTTCTGAGGGAGAACGTTTTGGAACTGGAACAGGGATGAGAAGCCATGCAAAGCTCAGCTCGTGGCTGTGATTTACAGGGCTGTCTCTGCAGCCTGTTTCCACAGCAGACAGTACCAGCTCCCATTTGACTTTGATCTACTTTCATGCAAGCTGCACAACTAAAATGCTATAAACAAATCTGGAGGAAAACCACTTGAAAGCCAACCTTTATCAACTATTAATCCAAGCTACTGTTCAGTATTACGTACAAAAGACAGCATTAGTTCAGAATAACTGCTAAAATACTTACAAAACTAAAGAAAAATAATTGAACAAACCCATTCCTTGAGTCCCTCTGCTCTTATTCCTCTAGTTCTAGAACACCATAGCAGCCTGTTAATCCACACTGGGGCTGGGAGAGTTGTTCTGAACTAGCAAATGCTGGAAACAACCAAAGAAACCACTGGAGTCAAAGCACTAGCAAGTGCATTCTGTGGATGGGAAGAACAGTGCAGTTTGGTTGTCATCATATTCTTCATTTTCCAATCCAAGACTGTCTTCCACACACATCTTGCAAGTTCAAACTCACATACACCAGGAACGAAAGCAATGGTAACAGGTTACATTTGGGATGGCACAGAGACAGACCTGCAGTGCACCTGTACACACACTGCCTTTTCCTGGCAAGCCAAAGAACCTGGGGGTCCCCAGAGGCCACGAGGCTGATACACATCTCCATGCACAGAATGCAGCTGCAGCCAGACTAAAGCTTGAGAATTAATGTTGACCTGTTTGGTGTTAGTTGATACAGGCTAAGCTTTTTTCCAGTCTGTCCATGGATTCAGGTTTAGAGCCTTTGGAACACAAGATTCATGCAGAGGAGTCTCTGATTCAATTCTTCACATGCACATCACCAAGTGCTATTTGTGCTTCTTGCCTGAGTCCTGCAGCTATGGACTACCAAGCCATGCCAAACCAGCCACTAAGATATCCCCAGAGGTGTCTTCTCAAGTCTGGACATTTCCTCTTCTCACACCACCACTGAACTACCTCTAGGACAGTAACCACAAGTAACTGGTTCAGAGTTCACTGCTACCAGCCTTTAGCTGGCAGAAAACCCCAGGGATATGCCAACACATGAGCAAAACACCTCCCACACCTCATGGGGCTGAACAGACCATCTCTGTCTACAGCTGGCCAAATGAAGACTACCTATCTTTATCAGAGATCCAGCTAAGGTTTTGAGCCTAGCAACTTCTTGAATTTCCCCTAAAGTGAGGTGAATTCATGAAAAGGAAGTAAATCCCCATACCATTCTTTTTGCACTCTGCTTAAAAATCAATTCTAAAAATCACCTAATTATGTGTTTCCATACGTAAAACAGGCTGGGACAGTAATGTAAATAATTAGGATGTACAACAGCAATGCACAGAATGTTGAGGTTCCCAATTCATCCTAAACAGCACTTGCTTCCTGTCCATTTCCGTGCATGTACTTTTATTTTCGAGTGGCTGGCAATTCTTGCTCAGAAGCAGCATGAAGCAGCTGCAGACAATCTCAGTGAGAGCACTTCAAGCCAGGCAGGGCCTGTCTGTGCAGCACCAGCAACAAACAGGCCCCGAGACATCAGGGCCAAGGCTGGGGTTTTTAACCATACATTCCCAGCAATCTGTGGGCTTATTCCTATTTTTACATGCGTTCACACTTCTAACAAAACCAGAGCGAGTTAATTCATCCAGAAGAGGCTTGGACCTTGGTAAATGATTCCCCTTCTTCTCAAGATCAAACACATCTGAGAGAAGGCTCAGTGCAGGAGGAGATCAGGACTGCTGATAGCCAGGACCAGCCCCCAGCACTCAGCAGCATTTTCTGCTGAAAGCTGCTGGCCTAGCTGCAAGATCAGAATCTCCTCGTGAACAGTATTTACAAGTATTATTAGACTAAAAGAATAAAACTCACCAAGAACACTGCAGGCTCCAGCATCTATTCAGCTTTCTCATCTTACAGGCTACAAAAATCCCTGCAAATTCAAAACCTCCTCAGCTAAGATAAAGACTCATAGCACAGAAGATCGTGCTCAAAAATCCAAATAAAACAGATACGTGGAATTTGGTGACAATTCAGGAATTTGCAGTCTTAAAACTGCTTACTACTCTTGCAGAAAGAACATCTAAAAGGTGCTCTCATGTAACAGAGGAATTTTAGCTGACAGTTGGGAAAGAACATGCACCATCAGCAGCAACAGATACCATTCCTATCATGCAACAAGAATTCATCTTCGCAAGCATAATTTTGCTCCAGATGTCTACAGTCAAACACAGAACCTCTGCATCTAAATTATGAAAGAAAGGAACAGAAATCAGCACACTGATGTTAGGCATTTTGCTCCACCACACAAGCTATTTACTGCCCTATCAAATCTGAGAAACCACACGCTGCAGCTGCATTAAAACCCACAAAACCATCATCTTAGGCGAAACATTAGCATGCTATTTTCACTTTTCTACAGTTAATACCTAAGCACCTTATGTAATCCACTGCAGTCAGAAAGGAAAAGGCTCCCTTGTGTTGTCCCTCTCTGGTGCAGGCACCCTGCCTACCATCAGCCACCATACCACTTAGCCAATCTCCACAGCCTCACAAGGCTTTTAAGACTGTCTACTTTATTCTGCTGAGCAGAGAGGAAAGGACTCTCATTTCACACTAGAACAGAGCAGTTGCAGTGTTTAGCCTCCATATTTGTCTTGATTGTAGATTACAAACCAGCTAACACGGCCAGGACGGGTCAGATGATTTTAAAATCATCCTGGTTCAGCCTAGAGTTGCTGATTTCCTGTCATAGGAAGTAACAGTTCTAGCAAAAGAATCCCCAAGGCAAAACGTTTAGTGATCCAGTGTGTAAGCTCTAACAGCCTTTGTTCTTCCCTTTCCTCATATTCCTCACTGCTTGCTTCTCTCTCCCCTCACCCTCTCTCTGAATCCTCAAGCTCTCACTGTTAGACAGAAATGCCAGCTCAACTCCAAGGATACATTTATTTTTCAGATGAGAGGAAAAAACCCAAAACCTGCTCCCTTATCCATTGCTCTGAGTTAAGAGTCTCCATCCCTCAGGAGCTGATGCACTGCCCATCCGGTTTCCTATTCTCATTTCATTACTGCACAATGTTATCATTCATGCCACTAATAACCCACTGAAGCTCCATCAAACCTCTAAAATATACATCTTTCCACTTGTCTGCTGCAAAATCCTCCCTGGCTTACAACAGACTAAGAAACACCATCCATACTCCTTATTTTCTATGGCTTTTTTCTCTGCAGGCTATAGTAAGTCCATGTTTAACACTGAAGACCTTCACTCAGAAGTAGATCAGGTTACTCAGACATGGCCAAACAAATAACCTTTTAATAATTAGACAGCAAATTCTAAATGTGCAATGCTGTAACACAACACAGAACAGTTCCCTGCCATGTGGTCCACAATTTATGACTGTCACTCAGAGGCCTATTCCAGATTACTACACTGTGAAAAAAAGCCTATTTGGATACAAGATATCTCAATGAAAATACTGCATTTAGCCACGATATCACTAAGTCTTTACAAACAGCTTTAATCCTATTAAAACTGGAGGACATTAGTAACATTTCTTCAGTTACCCTTAAACAATTGTCTCCTTACTAACGTGCCAAGTGTGCAGTCAGGAGCCAGATTTACTTTGCACATGCATGTACCTTCATGCTATTGTTACATTCACACCCAAACACCACATCTCACCTTGTGAACCTTGACCTTTGAAAGATTTATTTTTTTAGCCAATGCTCAGTTACTGCCACAGATGCATTACCTCTGCAAATAGGAAAGGGTTAAAGGCAGCCCCAATCAATAGGCCTACAAGGAGAAAGAAAAAAAACAGGGAAAGAAAACGGGTATGCCTCACAGCATCTCTGCAATGCTTTTATGTACAATTCCACAACAATACTGTTTCCTTTTGGCCTTACAGACAGTCACATCACCCCCCCTCAACGGCTCCTAAGGAAGAAACCGCAAGACAGCACCCTGTAAATAAAACAGCATGCAAAGCAGCATTCTTCAGTCACAAGCACAACTACAATTACAAATCATTCCATCCATTTTATTTAGCTTAGTTTTAAAATAGACTGCATCACCAGTGTCCCACCCTTGCAAAGCAAAAATATTTTAGTAAGGGTCATAAATCTCAGCTCTTGCCATTCCTTAAGCATAAAAAGGCACGAAAAGCCAAAGTAATCTCAGTTACTGCAAATATGTACATTCATATATAGAATCCTTTATGACTATATTAGCCACATACCAGTGCTGTGTGTCTAAAGTGTGCATTCACATACTGTTTTGGGATGGTATCTTTCTGCAAGCTCCTCTGCTTTTGGCTGCCATGAAGGGAGGAAGCTATCCCACTGTAGTAGCTCAGTGACTGCATTGTGTTCAGGAGCTGATCTGCCTCAAACCAGTTCCAGCCGGTTCTGGTCACCCTACATAAAAAGCTATGGCAACCCTCGCTGAGTTGCCAACAAGTCCCTGAAAATCGCAGGGGCTCTCTCTGCCGTGAGGCTGGGGCCGGCGGCAGCCCTGTGCCTGCTCCCCTCGCCCCGGCCCACGCAGCCCCTTGCTCCCCAGTGCCGCCCCACACGCTCCCTTCTCTCCTCCCCCACTTACCTCCCACAACCTGGCTGAAAGCTGTGAGTGTGTGCGTGCCTGTCTGTAGCTAACAAAGAGACCGCAATAAAAATCCTCACAGGATCTCTCTTGCAGCACCAGGCAGGCTCGGCCACAGCACTGGGCGATGGGCTGCTAGCCCGGGGCCGCTCCCCCCTTCCTGCTCCCCACAGCCAGGGGCTGGCTGCTCGGCAGTCACATCTGCCTCCTCATGCCCACAGCCGTGGAATGGCCCATCGGGCTCTCCTCCCGGCTGCCCTCCCCATTCCTTGCTGCATCCGGGGCAGCTTGTGTGGCATCTTCCCTGCACGACCTTTCTACAAAGATACCCACACACGCACCTCCCTCCCCTCAAGAAACCCATTGCTGCAGCAACAAGATGCCTGCACAACAGTTCCTTTGCCCCCTTCCTCGCCGCACCGAGTTGGCTGCTGAGCTCATTTCCCCCCCCCCCCCTTTTCTTTTTTGGCTATTCCGCTATCCTTGAGGCACTGAGAACCAGCAAGCTGCAACCCCACGCCTGAGTGTCCCCTCGCCCTCCCACACCCACGGCTGCGGGGGAGGCCAGGGCTCGGCTCTGGGCTGCCTGCTTGCTCCCACCCTGCAAAGATGGCTGCTGACTGCAGCCGCCTGCTCGGCCCCGCATCCCGCTCTGGGGCGATTCCTCATCAGGGTCATGGCTCCCTGCGGTACCAGAGCCCCTCCAGAGCAGGGCTCTGTGCCCACCTTTGCCACAGCATCTCTGTTCCTGGCCTGCTGCCCCTTTTCCCTCTGCCATCCATGGCCTTCCTCCTTCGTGCCTGACAATCAGCCCGAGCCGAGACATTATTCACCCGCTCCTGAGTTGACTACTCACCCTTGCACTGGTAAAACTAGTAACTACCTCCTCCTACGCGCCAAGCCCCATCCTCTTCGGGGTCTGCCGTGAGATGGCTCTTCAGCAAGGCTTCCCTCCAAGCCAGCTGCCACGCTAGGCTACACCAACCAGCCCCTCTGCTCTCCAGGCTGCACCTGTAACTGTTAGCAGAGGTCTTGGGCACAACCCTTCAC